>JAZEWU010000022.1:3504041-3521647 GCA_036362915.1 Geotria australis
AGGAAAGGGATGTCTGGTCCACTCTCCTTGGACTGCTGTCACCGCGACCCTCACCAGGACAAGCGGTTTAGAAAATGGATGGATGGATGGACATAACATGCTGCCGTCATAAAAACAACATGCAATTCAACTACTCCGAAAAACATCAACATCGGGATTTGAATAACATAATTGCTGCACATTGCCGTTGCATTAACAATAAATTAATCACTTACGACGAGTTAAAAAGTCGACCAATAATCATGACATGACGATGGATTGTATAGTACAAGAAAACGATAAGATTATTGTGGACCAGATCTCACGAAACAGTATATCGTAGTTACGGTGATATTGCGAAAACCTTACACTGTAGGCGTTGGCACATGTGTCCTCAATTAAGGGATTATCGGTGGGCGTTCCCACGCCAGCCAATGAGCGTTGGTTAAAGGACGTTGCCTGCGCCCCCATCCAATGCGAAACCCTTTAATAAATTATGCAAGTAAGGAGTGAAGGGAGGTGTTGTTAGGACGCCGCCAGAAGTTGTCATCTGTTCGTTGAGGCTGCTGTTGCCGCTGTCAGCACTGACAGCCTTGGAGGTGGGTGTTCGCTGATCGCCGTCGTTTATGAAATAAAACTGCAGAGACAACGAGATGGGAGGGTCGTATCTAGTCTATATGTCATCATTGTCATGACAACTCAATGAAACATGTATAAATATAATTGCACAGCACTAACATTGCCGTGGCAGTCATGCGTGCTAATGTCTTAAAGCACACGTGGGAAGCTTATTTCATCATCACAAAAAAATCACTTGTTTTTCTTGCGAGCCACGTGTCAGCCCAACGCAGTTTGAATTGTCTTGCAGTAGAATCATCCACTGACCAGTGTGTTGGTGAAGTTATGGCTATATAACCCCCACGATGTCCCCGGTACCCTGTGAAGGACTGGCGTCCAATCAAGGATATATAGCCCTGCCTCGCGCCCTGTATCTGCCGGGACAGGCTTCGGCTCACCCTGTACAGGATTGAAGAAACATACAGAAGAAATAATACACGAAAGCCTTGGTGTTGTGGAGATAACATTTGCACGTATAAAGAATTAGAATTCAGTACCCTCAGTTCACACATACATATATAAAAACACTTGCTCCAATATATGTCTTACTATATTCTGGCAAGCCAGAGAGAGTATGGTGCCCACAAAAAGGGAGTTTTGCAACATTTGTGCTCTCCAGTCTCTGGATAACGTTATGTAATGGAAACATTAGTAATGCTGATTGTGAACACCATCCGTAGAATGCTCCGTTATTTAAGTTCCTTGTAGACACCCCACTGATTTCTAATGACCGTGTTATTTTCTTCAGAAGCGATTTAATACTATATTCTCAAAGCGATGGATATGCTGGATAAAGTCAGAAGAGTGCTCAAAGACGTAATACGTTTTGAGATTAGCATAGGTTGGTTGGCCTGCGGAATAAATTGCCCCCTGCGCCCTGTGATGGACTGGCGTCCCGCCCTGGGTATGTCCCTGCCTTGCGCCCTGTTTCTGCCGGGATAGGCTCCGGCTCACCGCGACCCTGTACAGGATTACGCGGTTTCTGAAAATGGATGGATGGACTATTGCCCCCGCTGCCCTGTGATGGACTGGCGTCCCATCCTGGGGTATAGCGCTGCCTTGCACCCTGTGTCTGCCGGGATAGGCTCCGGCTCACCGCAACCCTGTACAGGATTAAGCAGTTCGTGACAATGATGATGATTAGTCAAAGATATTTAGAGACTTTGAATTTTTTCGCAGTCATTTCTCTCTGAGTGGGGCATCCAAACGTAAATGACTAGAATATGCAATGTCTAGACATGTCAACTTATATTTTAATAGCAATGTATCGTCATAACAAATTGAATTTCAAGTTTTGACATGTAATGTTTTTAACCTCTACTTTCAAACTAATGCACACTGGCTGCAATTTGAGGTTACATATAGACAGCTGGCACTTGGGGCCTTTTGGCTAGACTGCAGTAGTGTACTTTGAACTGCTGAGGAATTTTGGCACCCTGTATGTAAAACTTTACGGCTGCAGTCAATTGAGTTGTCCATCCATTATCAGAAACCGGTTAATCTGGTACAGGGTCGCGGTGAGCCACAGCCTATCCATGCAGACACAAGGCGCAAGGCAGGGCTATACCCTGGATGGGACGCCAGTCCATCACAGGGCACCAGGGGCAATTTAGTCCACAAGCCAATTAAACTATGCGTGTCTTTGGACTGTGGGAGGAAACCAGAGTGCCCGTCAAAAAACCACGCGGCCACGGGGAGAAAGAACATGATGTGAGGCGGCAGCGCTACTCACCGCGCAGCTCAATTGTTGTATCAGGAAGATCTGACAATATATACATTTCGAGGTAAACCAGGATAACGTTTTGCAATATCTCGTGATATTGTTGGGACTCTTTGTTAATCAATGTCATTTATGTCTAGCTACCGTGTAAAGAATGTGTGATTTAACAGGATTCCATCAATTAATGACTTGTGTACTGGTATTACATTAAGACAAGCAACAGAGCGACTGGCTATGCAACCCATAGTATGGAATATACAGTATAGTAACCCGCCATTCTCAACCGGTGGGTCGCGACCCATCAGTGGTCCGCGAGCCACACCTAGTGGTCCGTGGAGACCATACCCAAGTGGGCGAAGCGGGCCTTGAGGAGCAAATGGTTGAGAACTCCTGTAGTAAACTGCTGTAGTCTGCGGTCCTTTAATGGATGAAAAATAGCACAACTGTTCACACTCTCCCGAAGCCCTCACATCACGAGCTGGCCTCGGCATTGGCAGTTATAATTAACATTGTTGGAGAAAGATCTATAGGTTAATTATTAACTCTTTTCAGGCGTAGTACACGTGCTTCTCTTAAAGGGAAAATATTGAAAGTCTTAAATTAATTCGATAATTCCCATGCACGTACTGATGTAGGTTTTGATGGCTCGATGAATTAAAGTTCCTTTCGAAAGCTGTTCTTTCACGATAGCCGTGTCGAACGCTCCCTCTCTACCCTTCGCGACGTTGAAAGAACATTAAGCCACAGTACGTTTTCACATACAGCTCAATCTACAGCCCACACTGCGGCTAAACAATACACACTCGATTGTGACAAGACGCGTGTGCTGCCTTCTATCTGCCACAAAGGCCCAAGATTGATCCGTAAAGCAAGATATCCCACAAGACACCAGAAAGCATGAATCTCAAATAAGAAATGAGAATAAAACTGAGGAAACCGTGAAAACCAGCTTTAAAATTAACAATAACCAGCTCTAAGAATTAACTACAGGTAAAGGTTCAAGTACGACTTATAACAAAACCTCTATCAACTTCCATACATCCATGTTCTAAACCGCGTGTCCTGGTGAGGGTCGCGGTGGCAGCAGTCCAAGGAGATTAGACCAGTCTAACAACTTCAAAACACAATAAACATCCAGCAGTGTAAAGAACTCGTTTCTGAGAGGAGGGCATGCATTCCAGAAATCACTTGGGAAGGGAAGTACAATCGACCCCAGGGGGCATTCGCAAAGCGCTGACGGGGGCACGGGAGGGACCTGGGAAGAAAGGAGGTATGACAAAGGTCACAGGAATGTGCTCCTCACGTTGTCACCGAGCGTGAGCTTAGCAACCCTGCGGAGGAGAAGCCTAATTCCTGCCGCTTATATCCGCGGTCCGGTTCTTTCTGTCATTACCCAAAGTTCATGACCATAGGTGAGGATATGGATGTAGATATTGACCTCTAAAATCTAGAGCTTCGTCCTAGGACCACGCTTCCCCTTCACTACCACGGACCGGTACAGTGCCCGCATCAATGCAGACGCTGCTCCAATCCGTTGGCCAGCCCTCACGTTTCCGCCCACTATGGTCACTTGTCAACTTCCTGCAAAGTTTGCTTGACCTGGCTTATCCCCAAACATCCTAACGCGTAAGCTAACCAGGGGGACAAAGCGCAGCAGTACACGTTCAGCTGTATAGGTTAAATCTGTGGTTCCCAAACGTTCTCGGTTCAGGGCGCCCTTAGAGAACCACTGGGATCTTCTTCTTCTTTGCGATTCTTCGAAGCGCGATGGTCAGCTTCTGGACATCGTTGTCTTTCAGCTCCTCGGCTTCGAAGTGTTTGGTAGAATTCGCAGGCAACACCAAGTATTAACCTGACAGGGATCGCGACGTGAACGCTTCTACCTTGACCCCCACCACTGGGATAGCTAAGTAAGATATCTAGCTGTACTGTTGCTATCTGTACTGTCACTGCCGCGATGGTGCCTAGCATTGCTCGGAAAGCGACGCAACATTAACGTGAGATCTCCGATAGAACATCCATGGCAAGGGGTGGGGGGGGGGGTGTGTGAGGGCGCACCTTTATGAGCTTGCGGGCGTTTGACTGGCAACACCAACCCCCGTTGTGGCGAACTCAGGGGGCCATGGCGGAGGCGGCCACTACGGGGATGTTCCAGTTTGCCATCGACCGCGGCGGCACCTTCACGGACGTGTTCGCTCGTTGTCCCGACGGCCGGGTCCGTGTGCTCAAGCTTCTGTCCGAGGACCCCGCGCACTACCCCGACGCTCCCCGCGAGGGCATCCGCCGCATCCTTGAAAAGGTCACACGCATTCCAGTTTCACGACCTTTCAGTATATTCGAAGCAGCCTTAATCATTTAATTTTTTTGTTCCTTTGTTTTTTTTGTTCATTGTTGACGTGCCGTTCTCTTCGGGGCCCTTGTGCAGCGCTTTGTGACCCTCGGGTGAAAGGCGCTATATAAAACGCTATTATTATTATCAGGGAGGGGGCATGATGGCACAGTTTGCGGCGCTACCGACTCACAGCAAGAAGCCCCCGCGTTTGATTCCCGGCTCTGGTGTCTATCTGTGTGGAGTTTGCATGTTCTCCCCCGTGTCCGCGTGGGTTTTCGCCGGGCACTCCGGTTTCTTCCCACCGTCCAAACACATGCTGCCAGGTTAATTGGCCTGAGTAAATTACCCATCCTCGGTATACCCCTGCCTTGCGCCCTTTTTCTGCCGGGATAGGCTCCGGCTCACCGCGACCCTGTACAGGATTACGCGATTTCTGAAAATGGATGGATGGACTATTGCCCCCGCTGCCCTGTGATGGACTGGCGTCCCATCCTGGGGTATAGCGCTGCCTTGCACCCTGTGTCTGCCGGGATAGGCTCCGGCTCACCGCAACCCTGTACAGGATTAAGCGGTTTCTGACAATGGATGGAAGGAATAATAAACATCTATCTTTCGATCTGCCTGCGTTGGGTTTCGCTGGGTACTCCAGTTTCCACCCACAGTCCTAAGAAATGCTGCTGTCTAGGTTAATTGTCCTGACTAAATTGCTCCCGGTGCCCTGAGATGTTGTAACTTGCTTACCCCTCCCCGCTGGACATTTGTTAAAAATAGCTAAATAGCTCACCAGTACCTTCCAACTTGTATAAAAAAACTGAGCGTGGTGAGGGAAAAACCTCATGAAACACCAGTGTCAGGCATACTTAGACAAACTGACGTTTTCACGCACACTGGGATGGTGATTGTTCATTGAGTTCCATGAGGATGTGAAACCATTGACTTAATCTATAATTAAGCCATATTTTCGAAAACTAGATAGTTTAATTAAACGTTTCACCAAATATATATTCCGTATAATATTGGAATAATGTATTTTGACTGTGAGGTTCACCAACGAGCCCCAGGGCATTTTCTGGCAGGAAGCCAAAACTATTTAACGTCAAATCCCAGGATATCAACAGGCGACTGGAAGCGTTCTCGAACCAGTCCAGTAACCCTTAACACGGTGACACCTGCAGGAAACGGGCATGGCCATGCCAGCGGAGGTGCCCCTCGACACAGCGGCTGTGGAGTGGATTCGCATGGGCACCACGGTGGCGACCAACGCTCTACTGGAGCGCAAGGGCGAGCGCATGGCCCTGCTCATCACGCGTGGATTCCGAGACCTGCTGCACATCGGCAACCAGGCTCGACCCAAAATCTTTGACCTGGTACGTGATTTCGTCAATAGGATACAATTATTGATGTGGGTTTTCACTGCTCGTAGGAAAATTGCTTTTTAAAGCTATTCTTTTGGGATAGCCATGGTGAGCGCTTCCTTTCTCTTATTTGTGACGTTTTGTCTCCCACGTCTCAGAACGCCTGAGGATGCCTCAGAATACAATTACGGTTTTTTTCCGTACTATCCCATGAACATGATAGTACAGTCACGGCTCTTCAGTACACTTACATTAAATTGAGGAAAAATAAATACATATTTCGGCCCAAAACACAACAGATGAGAATACACTGATGTGAAACAGCATGTCTGCACTAAACTGATTAAAGGTTTAATTTAGACCCCACTGTGTTTTCTTTTAAAATTGCATATCCTAAAGGATAATTTCAAATTGCTATCGGCATCTCAGCTAATTTCCCAATTGTATGCGGTTTCATGAAGACTGATGTGCATATGACACCATTAACTCAGCAGTGGTCCTTTAAGGGATTCACTGTGGTTGAAGCTGTTTTACTCGCACCTCAAGGGCCATATTCATTAACCATGAAAATGTACATTCTGTGCTTTATTCAATGTTGCATTCCCCAAAAGGAAATCCGAATGCCCGAGGTGCTCTATGAAGAAGTTATAGAGGTGGAGGAGAGAGTCGTTCTCCAACAGAAGAAATGCCAACTCCCAGGAAAGGAGGCACACCCAGTCGTTACAGGTATTCCCAAGACAGATTGTTTTGTTCTCAAACATTATGTCTGACACAGAATGTTTATCAACAGTGCATCTGATATGCTGTTATATATGGATCAAAAGCTGAAACGTGCACAAAGAAGTATGATTAAAACACGTTCATTATGAAACCAAGATATAATCAGATACATCCTACTCACTGAAAGACAGAAAGTGGGCTTGGACAGGGCTTGTCATAGCTATCAGGGACGATGGCCAATGTGCAAGAGTGGTGACGGAATGGCAGCTAAAAGACAGAACATTCCTGAGAGGGTAACCACTGTGGAGATGGAGCGATGAGATCGATGTGTGTGCTTGAGCCATATGGATCACGGCATTACAGGACCATGGGGAGGCCTTCACATTAAATTGGATAAAACGTCATTTTCTCATGATAATGACCCGGCAGTTACTTACACTGCTACCAAGTCTCGTGTGTTGTGGGCATTTGTTGATGATTCTCACGCAGAAGATGAAATTATTTTGCATGGTGGGTGAGCAGGCTCGACAGGTGAGAAGCTGGAGGTCTGGAAACAGGTTGACCTCACTGACCTGGAGGAGAAGCTGAGTGGAGTGTTGGCCCGGGGCATCAGCAGTCTGGCCGTGGTGCTCATGCACTCGTACACGTACGTGGGACTTGCGCCGCGTTCCCCTCCACGTCCACGCATGAGCTCAGAATATGTGACGATGCATCTGTTCATCAGTTGAAATCCATTCTTACAGTCATGTTACATGTGTCGAACCATCCTTGCAGGAATCGTTCTGACTAAATTGCCCCCGTTGTCCTGAGATGCTGTTACTTGCTTACCCCTTCTCACTGGACAACTGTTAAAACGAGTTAAATAGCTCAACGGTTCCTTCCAGCTTGCATAAAAACTGACTGACTGTACTGATTTAGGTTATCACGGCTCGATGATTAAGAAATGCTTTTCAAAACTATTCCTTCAGGATAGCCATGTCGACGCCTGAAGATGGAATGCCTGAGGAGGAGAAACGTTTCGAAGGAGAGAGGGGAGCACTCGGCATGGCTATCCTGAAAGAACAACTTTGAAAAGCAATTGTGACCAACTGATATGGTCTTACATTTAGGCCAATGGCGCGAACACAGCCTTACAAATTAGATGTAAAAATGGCATACATTACAAACAAGGTGGGGAAAGCAATGTAACTTCTTTGCGATTCTTCGAAGCGCGATGGTTAAATTACAGTTTCCCATTTTCTTACACAGCCCCTTGCATTTTCATTGAACTCCGCAAGGTCTTTTGAGCTGCAGAGGTTGGGTAGTAGAGCACAGACAAGGCAGTGTTCCATAGTATGGTCTGCTTCTCCACATTCACAGGTGGTTGGGCCGGTCTTGTAGCCCCATCTGACCAAAGCATCTTTTGATCGTCCCGTTCTAGTTCTCAGGCGGTTGAGTGTCTTCCACTGAATCCATGGTGCATCTGAGCCAGGAGGGAAGTCTTCAGCAGGTGGGATTCCCATGCCAGTTGCAGGAGGGTCACTCTCAAGCTTTTCCGTCCAGAGCTAGAGTCTGGTTTCCCCTCGAGATGTTGTTAGGGGCTGCACATGGCTGAGGAAGCTTTTTCTTGACTTCAGTCGTTGGGCCGGGGGTTGACGTCCATGAAGGAGGTGGAAACCAGACTCCAGCTGTGGACGGATAAGCTATGTAACTGAAATAATAAATTAGTTGGCCAGCATATATCGAAAGGAACTCTGCAATATTGATACTCAACACGAGATGGAGCTACTTCTTCATTAGTATGCGTAGTGGATTGGACTCAATAATGGCAGACATTAATTCGATTAACACGTTTTGTTTGTTATCATTTTGTTACACGTCCCACTACAGGTATATTTACAAATCAAGAGGTTACTTTTAGCAAATAACATTAACGTTTTAAGTCCATCATATATTTACTGTGACAGTATTAGTAACAGTTGATATGTCTAATGCAATGCACTCAGATATCCTTACAGAATGTCGAGAAGAAAACAACACGCATTTGTTTTTCCTTCTATAGGGTCATCAAAGGGTCTGTGCGGTAGAACAGGTTTACAATAGATTCAGAGTAAATACTGAAGTTGGTAACCTTTGCTATCCAAACAACCGAACATGTAGACACATGTTCTGAGCAGACCTGGGACCAAATATAATCACAATTACAGCACCATCGTAAGATAACATTTCAACTATAATTACATTGTGATTGGATTTCATTACAGATGATACATTTACAATTGTAATTGACCCCAGGTCTGTTTCTGAGATGCAAAAATCAATCTCTCTGGCTGTGTGCACTTCATGAAGTGGGTGACTTTCATCTTCAGGTCAACCTGGGTGTGTGAGAGTTGTTTTCATATAATGTAAGATATGTATCAGCCAGTGCTTAATCGCAACCAGTTCTGCCTGGTCAGTGACCTGGAATAGATTTACACACCAGATCCAGTACATATCTTGCTATTGCTATACCTAAGAGTCACGTTCCCACTACAGTCTATCACTGACCCAAACAATATTCAAAGACAATTAACCCTTGGTACCGGCTCTGACCAACAACATAGAATGTGATTGATCTCATAAAATCTCAGAAGTTAACCAGGGTCGAGCCTAGATAGTGTTTGGATGGCTGACAACCATGCATGCCAGATTGTAATTGGCAGCCACGGGCCTCTGCTGTGTAGCAGAGGGCAGTGTAGAAAACTATTTTGTTGTACCACACTCCCCCATCTATGCCACCTGCCTTCACCAACCTGACCAAGGTGTGGTAAGGATGCATTTAGCAAAGGGCCGTTCATATCAAACTGCATAGGTGTTCCTGGTTGCATTGTACAGTTCTGCGATGTGTTTTCACGTCGTACGGCGTGTTATTCAGGATGATCTCCCGACACGACACACATAGTACAACCTATCCAAAAACCACATCCAAGAGTTATACACGTACAAGATCGGTACCGGTGTTCCAGCCAGCGTCACTGTGCTGGCAAAAACCAACACTGGGCATGTGTCGTCCAGGTGGTCCGGGCACGAGCGGAGCGTGGGCGAGCTGGCGCGCCGCATGGGGTTCCGGCACGTGTCGCTGTCGTCGGATGTTATGCCCATGGTGCGGGTGGTGCCGCGCGGTTACACGGCGTGCGCGGACGCCTACCTCACTCCGTGCATTCAAAAGTACCTGCGCGGCTTCACCGCCGGATTCCGCAACGAGCTGCAGGTGAGCCCTCTCGCCTGGAGCCTGATGCGTCGGGGGCAGGGTTGCCGTGTGATCACTCGCAAGTCCCTAGGAGGCCTGTAATGGTAATCTGCGGGCATCATCATCACCATCGTCAGCTAAGAGATTTCTGTTGTTGGGTAAAAGCTTTCTGAGCGGTTGCAACAACGCATCTGCCTCCTGCTCGTCGCTCCATCTCTACGGTGCACGTACTCCCAGGCTTGGTTTTTTTTTGGCTGCTACCACACCTGGGGCGAATTATTAGTGCAATTACAGCAAAATTGTTGGGAGGAATTACAATGATGTTGCGGTCATAGTTCATGACATGGCAAAACCATCTCTTTGTTGACGATACTTCGCACCCACAGTCGGTTTCTGATATAATTTTCAGTTCCTAAACGATCCACGTCAGCTTCTCCACCACCTTTACAAATTTTGCCCCACCTCCTCCATCGGGTTCCATCCGCCACCAACGTAGTAATTTAACCCAACTGCCGTCACCGGTGGTGGTCTTTTGCAGGGCGTGCGGGTGCTGTTCATGCAGTCGGACGGCGGGCTCACCCCGATGGGGAGATTTAACGGGTCACGCGCCATCCTGTCCGGCCCGGCGGGCGGCGTGGTGGGCTACGCCGTCACCACCAGCACGGAGGGTGATCGTCAGCCCGTCATCGGCTTTGACATGGGCGGTACGACCGGAACCCGGGGGGTTTCTCACCGCGAGCGAGCCCTCGGGCAATGATACACTGTGCTCAGAATTCTGCGAACGGATTTAAAATGGGGGAAAAAAAATACGAGTATCGTGTCCGATAGGATTTCAAACATTTTCTTACATTTTCAGATATTGTGCAAAAAATAAACGACCAACTTAATTTCGCGTGACTGGTTAGGTATAACCACGTGCCACAAGTGCATGGGATACATTCAGCTGTGTTACGTTTGTAATGATTAATCTTAATAAATTGTCATGAGTCAGGTTGGCTATGTGCTTCAGTAATCATATTTGATCTTGTTAATGCCATTTCATTTGTATTCTTTCTCGATTTTCTGTTCAGGGTTTACAATTTTGCTCCACTGCCGTATATGTAACACCAGATATAATATCCGTATACTTTGCAGAATTATTAAATAATTGCTTCTCATGGAATGATTTAGTGCACGTGTTGTGAGCTTAGGAATAGATTTTAGTTGATGAATCAGTGCATCGGTATATGCCTAATATCATCATTACACACCTAGCAACACCGTTGCATGTCTAGCGTCACCGTTACACGTCTGGTTTTTGGACAGGCACGTCGACGGACGTGAGTCGATTTGCCGGCTCGTACGAGCACGTGTTTGAGACGACCACGGCAGGGGTGACGATTCAGGCGCCGCAGCTCGACATCAACACAGTGGCAGCGGGTGGCGGCTCCATTCTCTTCTTCAGGTTTGCAACTGTTTTTAAAGTGTCACTTAACGTAAACTTGCATTGCAGAGTGGCTAAAGATAAACCTTTCCTCATTGATGATAACCACCTGAATGAAAATGCAGTTTGATGGTCGCATGGAAGCATCTTCACACCTGAGGATGCTTGAGGATGCTTCCAATGTAGGCGGCGAAGCGTCACGTGGACGAGAGAGAGGGAGAGCGCACGACATGGCTTTCCCAAAAGAACAGCTCTCAACCGTCATGAATCGAGCTATAGTAGCATAGTTGTAGAGTGTACAGAGGGTGATATTGCACTGGGGCTCCGGGCTAGAGCAGCCCAGATGCTGGGTTATGGAGCATAATGCACAAGGGGCCTCATGTCATTCCTTACACCAGAACCCATTCCCACCACGGTAAGCTGCCACAACTGCGGGCGATAATTTTTTTAAAGGAGATGGAATAAATGTTTTGTTGTTGCTGTCACATGATATATTGATACATGTATAAATGTTATTTTGGCAACACAAATTAGGTTCCACCTGTGCAGTTCGTGAATGTGATCATGCAGCTTGCCTGCAGAAAAATGCACATCCGATGTGTGATGTTCCTTCTCCAGGGCTGGCATGTTTGTGGTTGGTCCAGAGTCGGCTGGAGCTCACCCTGGCCCAACGTGCTACAAAAAATGTGAGAGAAAAGTGTCTACAGAATAAAAAAAAACAATTACATCTCAGCAGAAAAATGTAAAATACAAAGCTGCTGACAATTGCACACAGTACAGTTCTCGAAAGCATAATAATGAGCATTGTTTTGGAGTGTACTAGTTCTCGGAAGCTGAGTAGAATTGAGCTTTGATACTGCTGTGATGGGAGACCATCATGCATAGACACAGGTGATATAGGCTGCTGCAGGGCAATGGTTTAGGCAGCAGAGGGCAGTGCAGAAAAACTACATGCCAGGCTGGCCCGGAATGTGGAAAAGAGGTAATCGTTGTATGTTTGTAAACCAGGTGGGCCGCTCACCGTTACCGACGCAAACCTGTGCTTGGGCCGGCTGCTGCCCGAGTTCTTCCCCAAAATCTTCGGACCGGACGAGACGGAGCCTCTGGGCAAGAAGGAGACATTGAGCGCTTTTGCAAAAATGGCAGAGGACGTAAATGAGTTCCTGGCTGTACAGGCATCCGGGAGCTCACAGGCCCCCGACACCATGAGTGTGGAGGAGGTGGCCATGGGTTTCATTCGGGTGGCAAATGAGGCCATGTGTCGCCCCATCCGAGCGCTAACACAGGTAACTGCAGGGGATTCTATTTAAACGGAATTTGCGATCTAGACATTTTCATGTTTGTTTTTGCCATTGATAAGATGGTGCTTATAACCGGTATTGGGCGGCAGGGTGGGGCAGTGGTAACAGCTGCGGCTCGTGGAAAGAAAGTCCTGCCCTAGGCAGTTCCATTCCTGCCTTTAGTGCCTTTCTGTGTGGAGTTTGTGTGACCTTCCCCTGTTCTACGTGGGTTTCCTCCTGGTTCTCCATTTTCTTCCCACAATTGGCTGATAACATCACATTACCGTAAAATCTCCACTATGATAGGCATCTATGTGTAAGACGCACCCCAAACTTTGAGTTTTATCATAATATAACAAGTTATGTATAATAACCAACCGTAATTTAAAATTTGGTAAACTTGGTCATGTTAAAAAAAAAATGTTCCAATGCTATTCTGGTGTCTGTTGCCATTCTAGGCGAAGGGTCATGACACCTCCCGACACGTGCTGGCGTGTTTTGGCGGCGCAGGAGGACAGCACGCCTGCGCCATTGCACGCTCCCTGGGCATGAACACAGTCTTCATTCACAAGTCAGTGGCCGGCACTAGCAGGCATAGCAGTGCTGAGGTTCAGACATTCAGTAGCACTTACGAACCCATCACTTCACTAGTGCAGGCAAGTGTAGCTGCACTTTAGTGTGGTGCCACATGTTATCTATTGCCCTAGAGGTGAGGGTTGCTGGTTCACACACATATCTGTGAAGCTCAAACCCACGAAGCTGCGAGGTGGACAGCAGATGGCAGTACAGCAAGTGGATTGAATTAATTTGTGCAGAGCTGTGGGTGCTGCTATCTCTCCAAATGCACGGGTATTCTTCAGGAACTCAGGTTTCCTCCCAAATGCCAAACATAAGTAAATTTGGCCCGGCATCTCAATGCAGGGATCTCCTGAATTATTTGTCGCTTGTATGCTATACAGTGCCTCGAGGTCTCCGATAAGGTGGTGTCTTCTGGGGTAGGCTCTGGCTCACCACGACCCTGTATGGGATAAAGCGGTTTCTGACAATGATGATGATGAAGTTTAATTTATTATTCCTCCATTCAGTAGACCAGGGATCATTTTATCCTGCAGATGGGTAAATGCAACCTGTAACGTTCCATCTATTTTTATTTTATATCAACAACTTATGTGACCTAACTCCTAAAAAGAGCTATACTATGGATAACATTGGTCAAGAAAGCCTTCGTGTTAAATTCTTCGATGTTGCACGTTTACCTACCGAGCGTGCTCCGTTTCGCTATTATTGTTGCGGACGTGCGCCCGTATTCGTTTGCCTGTGCGCCGCAGGTATTCCGGCATCCTGTCTGCGTACGGCATGGCGCTGGCGGACGTGGTGCACGAGTGCCAGGAGCCGAGCGCGCTCGCCTATGGGCCGCCCGCCTTCCCCCGCTTGGAGGAAAGGATCGCGGCGCTCGATCAGCGTTGCGTGCAAGAGCTGGAGGCTCAGGGCTTCGCCCGGTAAATGTATTACCCACAGATGTCTTGCAATAATTAGAGTGTTACCCTGATGCCATAATCTCTCCGGGGGCTTCGTAAAATGTGCACTAATTAATGGGCCTTCAACATTCAGTGGGAAGTTGTCCTATGGAGATATATTATTACCGCCATGTGAACGTAGAAATCCTGCAACGGGACCTGATGTTCCTTTAATAATAAAACGGTAGGACATCACAATCCCTGGGTTTGTAATTAAATTTGTAGAAATAATAGAGACAAGGATCAGAGCCATGCTGTTAATCCAGCCATCACCGGGCCGCTGAGTCTGCTCGTCAGTGATTATGAAAATACTGCATATTTCTTGGTAGCAAGGTGGCATATCGGGTGGCGCTGCTGCCTCACCGAAAGAAGGCCCCGGGTTCAATTACAGGCTCGAGTGTCTTTCTGTGTGGAGTTTGCATGTTCTCCCCGTGTCGGCGTGGGTTTTTTTTAGAGTACTCCGGTTTTCTCCCACAGTCGAAAGACATGCTTCCTCGGTTAATTTGCCTACTGAGTAAATTAAACATTCCCTGGTGCCATGTGATAGAGTGGTGTACCTTCCTGGGTATACCTCTGCCTTGTGCCCTGTGTCTGCAGGGAGAGGCTCTGGCCCACCGCGACCGTGTCGAGAATTATGTGGTTACTGATAATGAACAAATGTTTCTGGACCCTGCTAACATAGTATTGTTCTCCTCTGCCCTTCAGAGACCAGATCCACACGGAGGTGTTCCTGCACATGCGCTACGAGCGGACCGACTGTGCTCTCATGTGCTCTGCCAGCGGTTTCCCAGGAAACGACGCCTCCTGTCGCTATGGAGACTTCCTCCTGGCCTTCATGCAACGGTACACTGTCCACCCTCCTTTTTAATAGCCATCCCTCAGTCGTGCCAGATTTAACGTTAGTGGAACATAAACGCAGTGTTGCTATTTAGGTTTTTCGTGGTTCTGAATAGCTCTCTGAAATATGTTTGGGGTGTCCTGCGTGCTGTTTGGCATGATTTTTGATGCTCTGTTACACGTGCTGGGAACTTTTAAAATTCGGTTTTGTGAAAAATCAGTTTCTCAAGAAGCTCCCAGCACATTGAGCAAAACGTCACAACATGTTATCAAACAATATGGGCTACAGCCCAAAAAGACATTAAAGAGGTGGTTTACACAAGACGTGAACAATCACGGTGGCGCAGTGAGTAGCGCTGCCGCCTCACAGCAAGAAGGCCCCGGGTTCGAATCCCGCTCGGGGGCCTTTCTGTGTGAAGTCTGCATGTTCTCCCCGTGTGCGCGTGGGTTTTGACCGGGCACTCCGGTTTCCTCCCACAGTCCAAAGACATGCTGCTGCATAGGTTATTTGACCTGTGGATTGAATTGCCCCCGGTGCCCTGTGATGGACTGGCGTCCGGTCATGGGTGTGGCCCTGCCTTGCGCCATGTGTCTGCCGGGATGGGCTCCGGATCACCGCGACCCTGTACAGTATTGAGCGGTTTCTGATAACGGATGGATGCATGGTGAACAATCACGATAATGCTGATGATGAGAATGCGAACCCACGTCTCAAAGGCAGTCTTTATCACCTGCCGCAGGTACAAGCAGGAGTTTGGCTTCACGATCGCCGGGCGCGCCGTGGTGGTGGACGACGTGAGGGTGCGTGGCGTCGGCAAGAGCGGTGTCCACCTGCAGCCCGAGCTGCCCGCCAGCACGGAACCGCCGCCTCTCAAGACGGCAAGTTTCGTCTGCCGCCGTGTCCCTGTCGCACGTACCCACGACAGTTAATGATCACGTAAAAGTTCATCTTTTCATCACGTGAATTAGCAGAGTACCGGCCCTACGGGCGATCTTGTACCTAGTGTGTAACGCATTCCTCTGACGTCTCTTGTTGATGAGATTTTATGCTGACGTGACTGCTTTGATCTAGATTTATTTATTTTTGCTGCCCCTTTGGGGATATTGCTGCTGGCTCTCTCAGGTTTCAGAAGAGTAATCAATTATGTGGGAGGTAAAGTAAAAACAATACATAAATGCCTCGGTGTTTTGCAGAAAATTTGCACTCATAAAGGATTCTAAACTCGGTACCGTCAGTGCGGACATACATAAAAACATTTGCTTCATTATATGAAGTTTGCCACGGTTTGCGGTTATGGTTTTATTGGAGGATCTGTTCTTCATTGTCTAATTTGTCTCATATTTTTCATTGTTATCCCTACGTCCATCGTAGTGCCACGCTCTGGTTTAATTAATCCCTGTTTCCAAGTCTCTGCATGCCGTGTGTCCTCCAGCACACTCTTTTGTTAACTCCAATCGATGTTGCGCCTTTCATTGGTCGCCGTCTCGTGCAGGTGACACGTTGCTACTTTGAAGAGGGTTACCTGGACACAGGCGTCTACCTGCTGGGGGAGCTGATGAGCCAGCACACGATCCCAGGCCCTGCCATCATTATCGACAATAACAGGTGCAGGCAGCGACCGTGCCCTCGGGTACACGCTGAGGGGCAGTGGTGGCCTTCTCTGGAATAGCGGGATTGCTGCCACGCTGTAATGGTTCATACGCTGGACTAGCAATTGAAAGTTCACCGATTCGATCTCAAGGCACGACGGTTGAAACTATGGGCGAGTTTCTTAGATCTCTCTGTCTCCGTCCAACGATCGGTATAACGCGGCTGTAATCATCCGGCAGTTCGGTGTGGTGGGGTCGAGTGTGAATACTCCCAAGATGTCTGGCCAGCATGAAAGAGTAGGCCAAAGCACTCTAGATATTTATATATATCTAGAGTGGAGGCATTTCTGCCTGCACTGTACCGAGCAAGTAATTTCAGGCAGCACCTTTACCTTTCAATCGGGATAAACTCCAAAAGTTGGGGGGGACCCTCTCCACTAAAGCACGCGTGTGCGCCGCTATCACGTCACGCTCGTTTAATAATAATAATTTAACATTTATAACGCGCACATATTCATTCAATGTCAAAGATATTAATTTGAGGAGAGAAGGACTCAGAGGCATGAGTAAAGTGCAGAGGCAGAGAAGGCAGCCAGGCGGTTTGCCGGCGCCATATTGCCACATACTGCTCCTATATGCTGATGTTATCGGCCAAGTAATTAATGAGTGTTTTTTTAAGCTGTGGGAACAAACCCGGAGAACCCGGAGGAAACCCACGCAGAACTGGGGGAGAACACACAAACTCCACACAGAAAGGCGGGAAACGAACCGCCTCGGGCAAGACCATTCTTTCTGAGGCGCAGATGTTACCACTGCGCCGTCCTGCCGCCCAATTAACTCCGGCGCGGTGTCTCCCTCGCCGACCGGCAGCACCGTCCTGGTGGAGCCGGGGTGCACGGCGCACGTGACGGCGCACGGGGACGTCTGCGTGTCCGTTGGCCGCGGCATGCCGAGCGCCGTGGGCACGCGCCTCGACGCCGTCCAGCTCTCCATCTTCTCGCACCGCTTCATGAGCATCGCCGGTAGG
>JAZEWU010000022.1:3521950-3532619 GCA_036362915.1 Geotria australis
CCATGTTGATTGGCAAGTTAACGAGCCATGCATCAAATTGCGTGGAAAAGCATCAATGTTTTTCGATTCACGTACTGCTGTGATTACATGACTCCCGTAATTCCACCTACTAGAAACCACTACATTCACCAAATTGCAAGAAGCACAAATAAATAGATTTTTTAAAAATCGAATCACAGTGTCAAATTGAGAGAGGAAGAGTGCGTGAATCGTTAAACCCCGTTACTGCACTTACCGCCACAGAGCAAATGGGACGTATCCTGCAGCGCACGGCCATCTCCACCAACATCAAGGAGCGCCTGGACTTCTCGTGCGCGCTCTTTGGACCCGAGGGGGGGCTCGTCTCCAACGCCCCCCACATCCCCGTGCACCTGGGCGCCATGCAGGAGACCGTGCAGTACCAGGTACGCCGACAATATGACCTCGCAACTGAATCTGTCGATGTAGAGATGGGCAGTAAAAAGTGGGAGAGCTCTCCTCTGCTAACGATAATGCGGATGACAAATGTAAACGTTAAACACTGTTTATGTACAATCCATGCGATAATTTTGTCACATGTTCTGTTGTTACCAGGTTAAATAGCTGATATTGGTGCAGAATTGTATGACCAGACGCCCTTCCTGTGGCCAACCTACTTTAGTCGGAGGGTCTTCGGATCAACATTTGTCTGGAACCTCCCCCCAGACCTGTTCAAAAAGGCAGACCCTAGCAGGAATGCTATACTCCAGGTGACATAGCTCTGCGGTTCTTTGAAACACCCAAACTCCTCCACCACGATAAGGCTACAATCCATGTGGATAAAATATGTAACGTGTCAAACTGCCCACGGGAGGAGGTGCTAAGTATGTCACATGTAGAACTTAATTTTTGAAAGTAACAAGATTCTAAGTGAACAAGGATCACTGCGGTTATATCAACAGGGTGTCCCCACATTGATCATGATTATGAAGGCGTTTACACGTATATGGCTATACAGATGCTGCTGTGTAACATGCCTTGGTGTTGCTCTCTATGTTCCTTGCTGGTGTGTTCCTCACGGCTTGCCCTGGACATCAGATCCGAAACCTGGGAGATGACATCAAAGAGGGCGACGTGATCTTGAGCAACCACCCGTGTGCTGGAGGAAGCCACCTGCCCGACCTCACCGTCATAACCCCGGTAACTGCTGCCCCGGTGGCCAGAAGAGGTCAAAGTTTAACAAAATCCTACCTGTATCATGATTGTTGTTGTCAGTTATTTTACGTAACAAGGTGGTGTCATTTATCTTTTTGAAGAGAAACGATACATCTTGTATTACATATTATTATAAATTCAACTTGCCATGCACCCCACATCATTCTCACACTGACAAGAGAGAACGACTCGGGGACAGCAGGAACCACAGACATGCAGGAAAAGCAGCCGTGCGGTAAACCGGTGCGAACAATTACCTTGTGGGATTCTTATACCAGCTTTCACTGTTCCAATGTATAACCAAGCTGGCCAGGGCTGTGCTGAGATAGGACTGTGCTAAGACAGACCAAACAGATTAAGAGACACCAGGTTGTTTCCACTGCAGAAGCCAGCTGTGCCATTGATGTCACAAAAATCAAGACACGTGACCCTGAAAACTTACATCAATACAATGATGCTGTGCCCTCAAAATATACTGACTGAGCTCACATGCAATGACTGCATTTCAAGCCCCGGCCCTGGCCCTGCTTTTGCCCAGATTCAGTTGTCTTTTGAGGCCAGTGTATCACGGTTTGGTTCTGGCTCAGCACGGTTTATCCAGTGGTAAACCACCTGTACCTGCCCTGGCTCAGCTCAGGTGTGCCAGTGGAAAAGGGATGTTTGTGTCAATGTGACGACAGGTGTTCCGGGCCGGAGTGGATCGGCCTGTGTTTTTCGTGGCGAGCCGTGGGCACCACGCAGACATCGGGGGCAGCACGCCGGGCTCGATGCCACCAAACTCCACCACACTGCAGCAGGAGGGAGCTGTGTTCATCTCCTTCAAGCTCGTGAAGGATGGCATCTTCCAGGAGGAAGGTGTGAAGCGGGCAGCCCCTAGGATTCATCTGCCAGTGCAGCCACCACTGTGATAATATGGCGCGGTAAAAATGGCGCAACTACCAAGTTATTACTGCTCACAAACAGCAGTTGCCCTCCGCCAGTACGTCAAAGGTTGCACGAAATGTCTTTGTTAAAAAGATGTATTTGTGAGTGATTGCCCGCACCCATTTTTCTAACACTCAGCGGTTACCGAAGCGCTCATGGCTCCAGGCCTCATCCCCGGCAGCAGCGGCACACGCAACTTACAGGACAACTTGTCGGACCTGCGCGCCCAGGTGGCCGCCAACACCCGCGGCATTGCGCTCGTGGGGCAGCTCATCGACGCGTACGGCCTGGCTACCGTGCAGGCCTACATGCAGCACATACAGGCAAGCTGGCCCGACGGAAGTCGTGAATCTTCAGTTGCTCGCTAAAGCCACCGCTTGCGGAAGGGCCACTCTTAGAAGGTTCTGTGGCCTACTCTTTCATGCTGGCCAGAGTGCAGAGGGATATAAGAAACCTGCCCGTTGGTTCAATTCTTAGACCGGCGACCTGGCTTGCAAGTCCAGTGTGATGAACCATTATACCTCTGCCACATCCCAGTTACCATAACCGGTTAATTACTGCCTGAAATTATTATACTTTGTTAAACTTATCCGGGGTAATCAAACTTGCACCACTCTGTTCAGTGCTTTTGTACCATGCCTGTAATTATATCGGCTCTTGCTATGCAAGCACACTACGGAGTTTCATGGCTCGAAGCCAACGGCCGCCCTAATTAATAACCGCGGGTGTATTACCAGTGAAGATACACGCTGTCAGATTCACAGTGGATGTTAAAAATCCCATGATGTACAAACCTAGAAACCCAAGTATGATTGCCACTCACAGCCAACATTGGTAACGAAAATCTAAACTGTTCCTGGGGCTCCCCTATGTCGACTCAGCCTTAAATAAGAAACAAAGGCAGCCGTGCGTGGTGTTGGCCACCCACCTGCTCATGTGCCGTGCTATCCTTTATAGGTGCTCATTAACAGCACTTGCTGCAACAGTCTGTTAGGGATGTACTGGGGTTTTTTGTCTCTGTATGTATACGAAGGTAGCCCAATAGTTATCAGTGAGGAGTACTGGCGCAGTGGTTCGCACACCATCCTACAAAGCCCAGCAACCTGAGTTTGATTCTCAACCACCAGTAACGTCACCTTTGTTTTTCCTGTTACGAATTTGCCCTACAGAACAACGCAGAGGTGGCGGTCAGGCAAATGCTGAAGGAGTTTGCGCTCGGTCTCTTGGCTCCTTCCAACGAGGGGTCCCTTCGCGTGGAAGCCGAGGACCATATGGACGATGGGACGCCCATCCGTCTGTCGGTGGAGATCAACCCAGTTGATGTGAGTGCTGCGCCACATAGACATTATTCATTGTTTAATTGTGATAATTTTAAAAATATAACGCGCACATATTCATTCAATGTCGAAGGTATTCATTCGACGAGAGAACGACGCAGAGGCACGAGGAAAGCGCAGAGAGGCTGAGGAGGCAGCCAGGCGGTTTGCCGGCGCCAACATATTGCCACACACTGCTTCCTATATATCACGATGTTATTGGCCAACTAATTAATGAGTGGGTTTTTTTAAGTTGTGGGAGGAAACCGAAGCACCCGGAGGAAACTCACGCAGAACAGGGGGAGAACACGTAAACTCCACACAGAAATGTGCCCGAGGTGCAGATGTTACCACTGCGGCACCTTACCTTCCATTGCTCCTCACTAATTGATAAAGGTGTGGCCTGCTAATGCGATACATTTCCTTCCACACATCTGAGTGAAAATCTCCCCCAATGACAGCACTACAGCCTGCTATACGAGAGTTGAAGTGACTTCGGTGATGGTCCTGAAACTGTGATATTTCTAGCCAGGGGTGTGCAGATTAGCGTTACTGATTGTGTATGTTTGCTTACGAATAATAAAACGAGTGTATTTAGGTGCTGCCCTATAATGACTTGAACAGTATATGCAGCATGGACTACACTGTATGTCTCGACTGAAATAATTAACATGTGGTCATGAAAATTTTAAATGGAAATGAGCGTCCTGGAAAACTTGATAAATCACAATCCCTTTGTATGGGAAATGGGGTTTGGTTGAGTAGGAATATTAAGCAGGTAGCATGAGTGAATTATTAAGTTTGTTGTGCAGACATCTGTTGGGTGATGATACACAGAACTATACGAAGTGGATTTTCATGTGTCTTTATAAAGTCAGTGTGATTTATTTTTTTAAATATCGTCAATTATGCGTGTGTTATCAAGTTTTTCCCAGACATCCCCTCACACATAATTTTCTTATCTTATTATATTTTACAATCCTAATGTTCAGTTTGGTTCACCAAAGCCTTTATATTATTTACATCACTGAGTTGGAATGTTCCAAGCAGAAACTGGCCCATTGACCTCATCATACATCAAAACGACACAGATGTCAGACGCTGACACATTTCTACCCCCTCCCCACACCCTCTCTAAAACCTCTAACGCTCCGTGAATTATTGCTTCTTTTAAGCCCGTCACAATGTCGTGCCCTGCAGGGCAGTGCGGTCTTTGATTTCACAGGGACTGGTCCGGAGGTGAAGGGCAATTGTAATGCCCCTCGTGCGATCACGCTCTCGGCACTCATCTACTGCCTGCGCTCCATGGTGGGACAAGACATCCCTCTCAATCAGGTCTGTACACCCGGCGTTGTGTGTGGTGGCGGCTGTGGAGGCTTGTCAGGACCCCGAAAGTTACCTGCACATTGTAAAGACTGGCTTTTACTGTAGTCTCCGGACGCCTAGACCAGATCTGTGCTGCCCGCTAGATGGCGATGGGATCAGCCCTGAGCCGAGAGAACAGCCAACAGCTGACCGCCGAGATCCTCTGCAGAGTTGTCACGTCACACGACTAGCCAATAGGCACACTACAAGAATGGGAAAATACACCCCGATTGTCGCATTATACATGGTTTATGATCTGCGTACACTCGCTCTTCGCCCCACCTCTTTCCCCATCTCTCTCCGTTTGCCCTCTTCCCCCACCCGCATGGGTTTCCATGCCCCACCACTATGTGTACCCACCGGATGGCAGGGCTGCCTGTTCCCTGTAAGGGTGGTGATCCCAGAGGGCACCATACTGTCGCCCTCTCTCGGTGCCGCCGTCGTGGGAGGCAATGTCCTGACGTCTCAGCGCGTCGTCGACGTCATCTTCCGAGCCTTCTCCGTATGCGCCGCCTCGCAGGTGTGTGGACAGGAGAGAGTCAGCGATGGGGAAATAAAATTATGTTTATAACGTCGCCCGGCACGGTATTTGTTCAATGTCGACGGTGTTCATTAGAAGAGAGAACGACTCAGAAGTGCACGGGAAACCGCAGATAGACGGGGAGAAAGCAGCCACGCAGTAAGCCAGTGATAAAAATTGCGACATTGTATTATGGACAGACAGACCGTTGCCTTAAGACGGTGGGATTTCTCCTTTGTGACCTGCATTGCCACAGAAGGTGAACACTGCACACAGTTCACTTTGAGCATGGTTATATTTTGACTTCACATATTCTCCAAATTATCAGACACTCTGGAAATACGCACCCTTATCATTAACCTGCTGCCAATTAAGACATGCAAATTTGGTCACACATACACACACATACCGGAATATAATACACACCCACAAGATTTGCTTTAGATCACATGGGTAAAACGGCATTCTGCAATGTGGAGAACACGGTAGCATTCATTATTTATCAGGGGTTGGGAACCTGATATGGCCTGCGACTTCACTTCATACGGCCGGTGGCTGCACAATGAGACATGAGATGTACCAACAACCCATAAATTGTAATTAAATGTCACTGCAGGCAACTGAGCCGCATTACTCTGGTGTTAGGAATCATTTTAACTGTACATTGAGTTCACTTAATCACTTCTGTCTCCGGAGTGAGTCAGTTTTTATTTAAGCTAGAATGAACCGTTGAATCACATAGCTCCTTTTAACAGTTGTCCAGCAGAGAGGGGTAAGAAAGTTACAAGATCTCAAGGCACCGGGAGCAATTTAGTCAGGTCAATTAACCTAGGCGGCATGTCTTTGGACAGTGGGAGGAAACCAGAGTAACCGCCGAAATCCCACGCGGATATGGGGAGAACATACAAACTCCACATAGAAAGGCACCCGAGCCAGGAATCGAGCCCAGGCCCTTCTTCCTGTGAGGCAACAGCACTACTCACTGCGCCATCATGCCGCGGTGTTTCCATTATACTCGGTCGACTCCCACATAATTTGTCTACACTTTATCAGCAGATATTGCGAAGGTGTTACTGTGGGGACTGTACAGGTGAGAGGTGGGTTATTTCATCACCAGATGGTGAGTGATGATAGCAACAGCTTGGGGAGTGGATTGATCGTTCCTGACGTCAGTGCTGATGGTAAGAGAAAGAGGTTCTGCACCCGTGGTGTAAACGATGTCTGCTGTACGGTGTCCGTGACCTAACCAGGGCTGCATGAATAACATCACGTTTGGAGACGAGGAAGTCGGATATTACGAGACGGTGGCAGGCGGCGCTGGGGCCGGGCCACACTGGAGCGGCCGCAGCGGGGTCCACACACACATGACCAACACGCGCATCACGGACCCCGAGATCCTAGAGAAGAGGTGCGCTCATCCCACCGCCCCACCTCCCTCCCCTCTGCTGTCGTCACGGCTGCGTGCGAAAAGCACCAAAATGGAATGGAGAAGATATGTCTAGTGTCAACTTGAAGTTTATCGAATTATCACAGTGAGAGAAAGAGAGAGATCAGTGCTCAGAGAATTATCATAGTAACGTATTTGGTCTTTGCTGTTTGATTCTACGGTGGGATTTTTTTTATGACTCAATATTAGTGGTGCCACCTGTTCTGGTTTTCCCAGAACCATCATTTTGATTTAGTGGTCCCAGTCAGTGCAGTCCCAGGAAATCTGCAGTCCCATTAAAAGTCCCAATTTTGGCCAGTTTGCATTACAATACAACACTCAGGTAGTGGTAGTGCTGCCCTTTCTTCCGGTATGCGAGGAAGTCTTCACCCCACGATACGCCCCTTATTTTTTGCACCTGAATGGTGGCAACCCCACCAACGTGGTGTTTCCAATATCGTAACAAGTGCTTCTGCCCAGGTACCCTGTCGTGCTACAGAAGTTCGCACTGCATGCTGGGACGGGGGGAAAGGGGCGGCACTCGGGTGGCGATGGCGTGACAAGGGAGCTGCTCTTTCGTCGCCCCCTCATGCTCTCCGTACTCACCGAGCGCCGGCGTTTCCAGCCATACGGGCTCAATGGTACGACGGTCTTCGTGCGCCCTTGCCTTCTGCCCGCATCATTGCCAACAGCCAGCACCTACCCGCACATGATAATAATGGATAGAATTTATAATGCGTACATATTCATTACATTTTTAAGGTATTCAATAGAATAGAGAACGGCTGCATAGACACTCTGCCAACAATGTGAATAGAGCCAGGACATTCTAACACCGTAGCAATACCAACAATGCATTTGTACATTAAAGCCAAGAGTTGCTTTTCTACAGTTTTATGAGCTATCTTCACGTCCACTACAATTACCTGTTGAGTTATACGTGTGTGGGTGGATTATATGACTCGCCTTAAACCAAATAGTTCACCCTCTATTAGATACTGCGTACCCACATAGTTATGTACTGTCGGAACATTTATTTAGAATGATTGACACATGAACCTATGTAATGCCTTTTTGGGTGATATGGTGGTGCAGTGAGTAGTGCTGCCACCTCATGTTAAGGTTCACATTCGATTCAAGGATCAATGATGTTCAAACATATTTGATTGTTTTCAAACATATATGACGACGATGATGATGATGAAGCCAGAACCGTGTTCTCGTTCACTTTGGCTGTGCATTACCACTGCGCCTGTAGGAGGAGCTCCTGGAGCGACCGGGCGGAATGTGTTTATCCAGTCGAACGGCGAGAGCCTCGATCTGGGAGCGAAATCCTCCGTGTCGGTCCAGCCCGGGGTGAGGAGCCACCACCGCCACCAACACTGCCTCGAGCGCGCAATTACAATAGCAAAAGCTGCACAACATTGGCATTCGGAGCCGAGCCAAGTGACGATAACGTTCACTGACACACAGATGAGCGACAGGCACTTGGGGCTTTGCATGATTACGTAGGATAAACAGCTTAGCGTGGAACATTAACGAATAGCCTAATTGTGACTGCGGTTATGCCGCGATCCATCACTCGCATCACGTGTTGATCCTCACTGAGCATGAAGTCACGCTTTTCCCGTCAAAAGCGATGTCACATAACGTTGCGTGATGTCAGCAGAAAGACAGTTGGCACAACTACAAAACAAAATCCGAAACGCACCCTCGTTCTATACCCTTATTACATTACTGTACAAAAAACATTTGTTGGCCCCTTTCCAACTTTCTTGCACTGGGTTTTTAAAAATATAACTCATTGGTGAAATTGTACACCCAACAAGCTTTGAAATGCCACCACCCTATTAACATGTGCGGTGTTGGTCAGATGAGACAGGAAAAATCACAGCCGTATAAGTGACAGGTGCAACTGAGGTTTTAGAGTAGGCCGAGAAGATCGTACATGCAATGCGGTGGTGACATGCCACACACGCAGGATAGTATTTGCGCTGCGTGAGCACAAGTTTGTGTTATTAAACCTAGCCGAGCTTCTGATTGTCAGCCTTGTTCAACTTTTTGACGGTGATGTAGAGATGAGCAGGTGTTCAAACAAACTTGTGAGTGTTTAATAAAAAAAGTACATGTCAACCCAAAACCATCGGTAGTTGCCGCAGCAGTGCGGTAAATAGGGCCGAGTGTAGTATTCACAACGGATAAACAACAAGAAAACGTGTGAATCTATTGCACTGCCGTGTGACACTATGAGTCTCAGACGTTGCACAATTGCACGTAAAAAACGAGCAACTTGGATGAGTCAATGCAAAACCAACAATCGTGCTCAGGTGCTTTTAAAGCAGGCGTTTCCCCACACTACTAATAACATGTCAAGAAGCCTTGACAAGGAGAAAATACAATCTTGTCTTCAGATGTGTTTTTTTTCTTTTACCGTTTCGGACTATTCTAAAAATAACATCCTTCATGGCCCAAAAGGCGTCATGGAGGCCCTCATCAAGTAGTAGATTGACAAAATGTGCCACACCTCAAAACATATTTCACCTTGAGAAAGCGCTGTAAAGTAACACCCACAGCACTTGGGCTTAATAATGCGTTTGTCCCTTTTCCCAGGACACGTTCTGCCTGCAAACACCAGGAGGAGGAGGATTCGGAACGCTGGAGGATAAAACTTACGACCTAGAAGAGCCGCATGCTGCCAACGTTCATAAACCAGCCCGAGCTTTCACTGAAAGAGGCAGCTTGTTTGACTACAAACAATCCCAGGAATCCGTTTAAGCTACTCACAGCAACGACAAAGGCTCAATGCACCTTACCTACCAACAGACGCACAAAATGTACTTGATGTCACAACTGAAAGCACCGAGGGAGGCCGACACTGGAAACTCGCGAGGTCTTGACATTCCCCACGCCTCTATTTAAGAATGGAGATATTGCTATGGTCGCAGATGCCCGATTTGTGTTGTATTTAATGCAGGGCACGAAAATGTGCTTAAGTACAAGCGTGGGGAATGTTAAAAAAAACTCCTTTTGAGTTTTACAAAATCCGGCTTAGTGTCAGCCTTTACGCGTCAAAATATACATTCTGTGCGTTTCTTTGTAGGTGAGGATGTTGCTGAAGCAGGTTCTGGTGCCATATTCGGTGCTGTTAATTGAATAACTGATAGCTCTGCCTGTGATCCCCATACAAATCATTTATTCACAAACACCAAGAAATTCCAAGAAATTACATTTCCTCCTACCTCGTGGGGCTTAACCCAATAACTTCAATCCAGTAATCTTGCCATCACTCTCACTGATGTATTTTACATGTCTGTATGCAACAAGATTATCAGTTGACTAAAAATTGCTCACGCTTTCACCACAGCATTAGTGTGTGTGCATCAAGATAATAAAAAAACAGCGCAGACTTGGCAAGCAATATATATACACACTGCAGTTCTTCTTTCTTTGCGACAACATACGTTTTTGCATATATCGTGGGGAAAACCATTTTTACATCTTCCTGTTTTGTCATGCAAGGTGTTTGGACTGTTACATCAACACTATGAAAGCAATACCACATACGCCATACGTCATACAGCAATGGTGGGGCCCAGAAAATTACACTGCAGGCAGTCATGCACATAAAGGCATTTTAAGTCACACCCCGTGTTGGGTATTATATTCAAAACAATACTAAACGTGTAGATTTCCACACCTTGTTTGTTGAAAGCTGGAGTCCCTTTACAAAAAATGTAATAGAAGTAATGGTCTTTATTTTTTGCATAAAAGTGCCAAGTTGCAGCAATCCCATTCATTTCTAAAGAGCGTTAATCCACAGGCTCCTCCAACTTGTACTAATTTCAAGGTTAACACAGGTTAGTAGCGCAATTTGAAGGAAACGTACAACATTGTGTTGATATCAATCACGTACACATCAATACACTTTAGTGAGCAAAAAAGCTT
>JAZEWU010000022.1:3532940-3543888 GCA_036362915.1 Geotria australis
CCCATGCCAGTTGCAGGAGGGTCACTCTCAAGCTTTTCCGTCCAGAGCTGGAGTCTGGTTTCCCCTCGAGATGTTGTTAGGGGCTGCACATGGCTGCGATTTTTACATAGCAACATTAACAAGTCAAACCATTTATACTTGCTCATCCTTATAGCGGACTATTGCAATTAAATCGAACGGGGGGGGGGTGCTACTCCACTCACACGTTCTGGTTATCTTGCGGTACTCTAAAGTGAGGGTACTGGTGAAGGTGACGAGCACTGTTGGGGGGCACGAATGGTTCAGATATCACTCACCTCTGAGCCATGGCAGGGAACCAAACTCGGCTTTTCGAGGCTCATGGTACAATGTGCTAACCACTGCACCACGGACCCCGTAACCATAAATTCTACTTTCACAGCAGTAACATCACAGTCACAAGATACTTCATTGTCCTGTGAATTTTTATACACAAGGCAATTTGCTTCTTATGAACATACACTGTTGCACATTAAATAGAATAAATCAATGTTGTTTTTTAGCGAAGTTACATTCGCAACATTAAAGCGAGCACATATAACAAAACAAAATTAGGCTCATTTCCCACCGACAGGATACTTTCGCATCGCCATCTGCAACGTAGTCATTCCAAATATGAAATTCATTACAGGCAGGAAAACATTTTTCCGCAGAAGCCAGACCTTTCGGTGTTGCATTTGAGGCGAAGCAGACACACGTACATTTCCGTAGATGCGTCTCAAGCTATGGGAAATTAGGTTTTAAATATTGCAGATGTGCAGTTTTAACGTCGTCATTGTTCGTTGTCGGAACCGACTCGCCTACAATTCAACATCACCCGTGCGCGTTGCTATATTGCACGTGTTCACTCGAGAGTAAAGTGCGATATAAAGATGGGGTTATTAAATCAAGTCATCCTTTTATACCAAGACAACTTAAAACAATCTGGAGAATACACAAGCAATGTTACATTTTAAGTAAAACACAATTACGCTTCAAGGATTTGTTGCTTTAGGTTTTGCAACAAGCTCCTTATCACCATTTGGCACAAATGTCATAGTATATGTTTGTACTGAGGAACGATCCTGTGCGCTGCTGCTTTAGTGGTGTAACGATTCATCCCTGACTGAGGAATTATTGCAAGTCACGGTTGTGATTCGATTGCGGCACTGATCGTTCGTTGTATGCCGTCATGCCGGTTGGAATGTCGTGGCCAATTGTCGTTGCAGGGGTTGTCACGCAAACCCAGAGAAAGACAACGCTTATAAGTTAAGCCTGACGGACGAAACTTTAAACACTCTCAATGTAAACCAAGTTTTGACCGGCTATCATAATTTAACCATCGCTCTTCGAAGAATCGCAAAGAAGAAGACCGGCTATACTATTTTGTGCGCACATAGGATCGGACCCATTCACCTGCAGCCGACCTCTGTAATACAGTATACAGTATACCGTATATTGTATATTATTTTACAACCACACTGTTGGCATGTTCACATTAAGTGAGTAGTTAATTACGTCTTATCAACTCCACCAAATTGCACTAATCATCATAGAAGCAGTAACCGAGTGAAGAATTTCTTCACTGAAGATTGATATATATTCAAAAACGTTTGGCATTTAATTCCATGACCGTTATCAACACACTCCATCCAATAAAATGGTCCTGTTTAAAACTCTGTAAACAGATACTGTTTGATGCTAAGCTGTCAATATTAATCACTGTCTTAACAGTTAATAAATATAGCAGCACATCTCCAACCAAATCTTTCCTGTTGTCGGATTTGCCCCCTAACCGGTTTGCAGATTTGCCGAACTGGTTTTCTAGGAACGCAACCCTCACGACTTGTGAGATCCTTCCGTAATCCACACAAATCCTTGTGATCATATTGGCAGGGCTAAGGGTGCAGCCCTGACATTGTTTTCTCACGCCTATGTTGGTGGAAGGAACTCAACTAGAGGTAACACCTGAGAGCTCTAGTAGGTATTTTGGCCTCCTCTTTCACACCCTGGAAAAAGTGGGAGAACCAACTCTTTGCCCCATCACACGTGATCTGCTGGGTGGACAGAGTTAGAGGGATTGAAGAACATTTCCCGCTTTAAGCTAATCATGGCGATGAGGAGATTACATTGTTTATCCAACTGGTGAATGCGGTGACACGGGTGTACACGCCAGGATTGTTTGGCACCGCACAGCTGTCACCCCAGCTCACCAAGCCAGCGACGAACCAGGTGCCTCGATCCTCACACACCAAGGGACCTCCCGAATCTCCCTGCGCAGAAACAACAAACATCACACACAGCGAGCATACAACAAAGAACAACTTTGTTAGCTCAGTTCAGCCTTCAGGGTACTTTCCATTAGCATGCACATAATAATAATTTCAATTTATATAGTGCCTTTCACCCGACGGTCACAAAGCGCTGCACAAAGCTGCAGAGAGAACGACATGTCAACAACGACAGAGCACGGAAAATCAGCAACAAATTTGTTTTGGGTCTTTTTTTTTTAATCCGAGCTGTGGAGAGAATGTCTGGTTTTGCTTTCCTAAGCACGGTTTTGTTGGCTTATATTAGGGAGCCGTCAAATAATGGATATAGGCACGGATGAGCAGTTAACTTGAGTGCTTGGGATTATAGCAATGATTGCTATCCATGCTCAAATGACTTACATCATATGGTACATTACTCGCATTGCACACACCATTTACGACTGAGCCACAAAATTAAAAGCAAATCCAATTCCATAAAGAATGCGGTTGGCACATTGGCAGGATAACCCACGGCATATTTTAGAGAGCACATGATAATACGCGCTGATCACACTGATAAATAGTGTTGCCAAAACTATGCTGGGCCACCTTTGTCTCGCCGGGACCAAGTGCCTGGGCCGGTTTGGGCAGCACTTTTTCACTGGTGCTACGTGTGGCTGGGAATCAAACCTGATGCCACAGTGGTCGTAGTCTGGTCTGCTCAGGTTGCCAGAATATTTCACAAATTTCACGTCGTATTTGTAATCTGCTTCTTCTTTGCGATTCTTCGAAGCACGATGGTCAGCCTCTGGACATCGTTGCCTTTCAGCTCCGTGGCTTCGAAGTGTTTGGTAGAATTCGCAGGCAACACCAAGTTATTACCTGACAGGGATCGCGACGTGAACGCTTCTACCTTGACCCCCTGTAATCTGCTGCATTTCCTGTACGAATAGCCATTACTTAAAAGTTCTTAGACCAAATTTCACTGGACATCAACCTACGATAAGACTTCTTTCTAATCATTGCAAATTTACAATCTGGAACATTTCCCACATATGCTGCGAGTCATCCAAATGAATAATTAGATGAACCACTCCTACAACAGTCTAGGATTATGTCGTCGTGCCAGAAAACACGCATATCTAAGGGAAACGTGGCTTTCAATTTCTTTGTCAAACGTTTCAAAAATGTGTCGTCAGAAAATAAGGCATTAAAAGTATATGAGTCAAGACAAAACGACATTTTTCAAGCCAAATTAAACAATTACCCCCCACCTCGGGTCTGTTGCCTGTTTTTGCCACTAATGAACAATGGGGCCCTGACGTGGCATTCTGCCCTGGACCTCCAGGAACACTAAGTGCGGCCCTGCACATATGCAAGCAGCACACCAAGCGTAGTGGTGCTGAACATCCATCGTTCTCACCTGGCACGCGTCTCGCCCACCGCTGCTGAGGCCCGCGCACAGCATGCGTGGCGTTACACGACCGTAGCTGGCTATGCAGCTGTTCTGGTCTATCAGGGGCAGCTGGACCTCCTGCAGGCTGTTGGAGAGAACGTCTGGAACACAAAACCCATGAATCACCGTTTGGCTCGTTTAATCGCCGGGCATGCACACAATGGAGAATTATTTCTAGATGTCCTTTGAATCGGCTCCTGTTAAAACAGGTATTGATCTTGCATGTGGTGGCAGCATTTATAATAATAATAGCGTTTTATATAGCGCCTTTCACCCGAGGGTCACAAAGCGCTGCAATGCATTTACAATGCAATAGGTCTGGCAGTGATGGTTCATAGCTAGAATTACAAACTGTGCCCTCGGGTTTCGTGGCCTCAGGTGGCACGTGCAGGCGAATCACGAAACGCCATGCGAAAGCAATACACAACGACAGTGATGATGATTAAGTAGTGCAGGGCCCCCCAATGAGACCAATTGTCGTGGGGAGATGCAAGGAGTGTATGCACCCAACTGGCACAGAAAGCAAATTAAATCTGTGATTGCATTTCAGTTAATTTGTTTACCCGTGAATAAAAAAAACCAGGGTGCAGGTTTAGGCTACCCAAAGCGTAGACACGAGGTTCTGCCGTGGAATGTTGTCATTTATTTCTAATTATGGCCTCCAAGAACAAACGGGTTGTCATAGGCTTGAGGGGACTATGTACCGGGTGACACACTATAGCAAATTAATAGTGCTGTTTGTTGGTGGTCCTCTTGGCAGTTTGAGCATGTGGACCGGTGTTCAGAAATTGTGGTTACATCTATATATGTTAGAGCAAGTGTTATGTATGTATGTATATATATCCGCACTGACGGTACAAGGTTCAAATCCTTCACAAGTACACATTTTAGTTGCAAAACAGCAAGGCTTTTATGTCCTATTTCAAAATTTACTTCCCACTTATTGCTTATATTCTTATAAAACACTATTTCGGCTTTAAAGTCTAACTTTTAAACTAGTACCATCAACCCTCTAAAGCACCCCTCCACCTTTATCATCACGTGAGACGGGCATGACACGCTTGGAACAAGATCGCCCGCGGGGCGGGTACTCTGCTCGTATAAACACACGTGTGCATACGGGAGCGCGCGTCGAGACTCACTGGCGTGGGGTGCGAGGACCCCCCAGCCGGAAACCCAGCACGACTGTCCGGGCACGAAGGCGTGCGACGCTGCCGGCACACACGCGGGCTGCACTTGCTCCGTGAGGTTGACGGGCGAGCCGAGCTCAATCAGCGCGATGTCGTAGTCGTTGTTGTTGTCGACGTAGTGGTTGTGCACGGTGATCCGGCGGACTGAGCGGCTCTCCTCCGCCGGGCCCGCCTGGTTCAGCAGCAGCTTTCCGAAGAACAGTGTCCAGTCACTCAGAGCCTCAAGCCTAGGATTTTCATACAACAACGATAACATTAAAATCTTTAGCAGGGATCAATCAACGTTTATCGTCGTCACTATCATCGCAAGCCATCATCAGACTTATAAATATTTTTGAAAAGTGGGCAGCGTTTTCGTCATATTCGGATTAAGTATGCTATGTATTCGTGCTGTGCTCATAGCACGAAGAAGCTACGTTTACCAGCGAGTTCAGAGTCTGATGGTAGTTGCTTTTACCCAATTAAACAATTTGCAGGAATGTTTTCAAAGCAAATAAATTTGGACCGCGACGCAAATTTGTCAAATAAACAATCCAAAATAACGTTTCCCCGAAAAAAACAAAACATATTTAGATAGCGTATTCAATGTTGAGGGAATAGTGCAACGTTTGCAACATTTCAAACACAAATCTAGATTTGCAATCGCAACCAGGGATCTAAGGATGGTCATAAAGGACACGCCGATTCGACAGTGAGAGGGACGCACTTGCCACTGACGCAGTGCGCGGCTGTCAGGACCCATTTTGGGTGTATGAGGGAGCCACCACACTGGTGGCCTTTAGCGAGGTTGCTCCACAGGCTGGCCTGCCACGGCCAGGCGCCCGCCGCAGCACTCGCACCGCCCACGATACGGCTCTTCACCGTCCTTTTGCCGCAGGCTGAGGTGGAGTCACAGGTGAGAAAAACAAAATAATAAAATTGAGCGATAAGCATGACAGACGCTCAAAAGAATTAGAGAGACAGTGAGCTCCGCCCGGATGGTTGTTTATATTAGTGACTGCAGTAGACCACTGACTATTATATCTCTAAATGTTGAAGGGCTGTCTGTAACTAAAGAAGAACTTGTTGCAATGGGGAAACTGTCAAATAACCATCACGCTTCAAGAAGAATCGAATCGAATTCGAAAAGTAGACCAATTCCTTCCTTGAAGCACCAACCAAAGTTAACTCGAGTCAGCTTCTGACGCCGATTTGGGAAAAGCTACTTGAGCCTGACGATGCCTCCAACGCGGGAGGCGAAACCTCGCGAAGAACACTGGAGGAGCAACGCTCGACACGGCTGTCCTGAAAGAGCAGCTCTTGGGAGCACTGCGACCCTATACAGGATTGAGCGGTGAGCTCAATCCTGTATAGGGTCGCAGTGAGCCGGAGCCTATCCCGGCAGACACAGAGCACAAGGCAGGGCTATACCCAGGATGGGACGCCAGTCGATCACAGGGCACGACCTTAACATAACATTTCTTTAAAAAGCATTATCATTTAGCAGATGTAAAAAAAAAGTGGAGGGGGAGAGGGGGGGAGAGAAGAAAGTGTTTGTGTCCTATGTCTTATGGTTTATCGCCATTGCTTCACTCTCGGTTATTTGGTCTCCCCGTTGTTAAGATGCCGTTCTCTCCACAGCTCGGATTAAAAAAAAAACCCAAAAAAATTGTTGCTGATTACCATTCTCTGTCGTTGATTTGTAGTACTCTCCACAGCCCTGTGCAGCGCTTTGTGACCCTCGGGTAAAAGGCGCTCTATAAATGCTATTATTATAAGATGACCGAATGGAAGTGCTTCCCTCGGGATGTGCTCACCACACGAGCGCTCGTCGGAGAAATCCGGGCAGTCGTTGTAACCGTCGCACTCCGGGTTCGGCTTGCGGATGCACTGTCCGCTGCTGCAGCGGAACGTGAACGCACTGCACGGGACCTCTGCCGCAGAACGAGAGCGGGTCGACCGGTAAACGATGCGGAACATACTGACGTGGATTGTGTTGATGTCTTGTAGTTGACCATTTTAACTGGTCCACCGCTGCTGACCACCTCCCGTATTCCCAACAGAAAACCCGTGAGCTACATCTATCGTAGTGTGTCAAAAGCGCTTCCCTTTGAACTGAGAGTAGTCAACCCCTGTCCTGAATTTAAAATAAAAGCTTAAAAGATTTGTATAGGATAATCGCCGATCTCTTAAGCATTAAGAACGTTTAATTATCTCGAACAACATTTTAATGGTTGTAACTATTTTATTATGATATCCATTGGGTGGAATTTCTCATAATTTCTTGCAGTATTTAATTTCAGTTGATTTACAATGAATGCATTCTTGCTCTTGTAATGTATACCATTGGTTTATATGTGTAAATGACCAAACCTTTTAGTGGTTAAGCCCTGATTTTTTAATATAAATGTAGATGATGATGATGATAATAGTCGTGGCTTAATTTGAACTGGAGCTGTTCACGGCTGAGTCTGGAGGCCTTAGGGAGGTGGTGGGGTCCAGAAAATATTCCTCGAAAAATGAAGACCTGACCATGATAACGCTAATAGCCTAAAATAATAAAAAAACACAACTGCAAGCTTTTTCCCCCCCAGTCACCCAGTGAATGAGTCAGCTGCTCACAGTGTGACAGACGCGATTAGGCAAAGCAGTGGTGGTGGTGGTGTGAGACGCAGCACACCTTGTCCGAGACAGTTCTCCTCATCGTCCCCAAAAGCGCAATCCGGGGAACCGCTGCAGACTGTGGACAGTGGCTTACAATCACCGCCTTCTGCACATTGGAACTGGATGGGGCAGGCTGCAGCACCGATCGCCAAGAAACAAAAGACAGAAACAGATTTCTCTTAGAGCAAGTCCAATATGGGGAACATTTACAAGGCAAAATGTGTAGTCAACTCATGAATAGGTGAGCGGAATAGTGCCCGCCAAAACAAGTTTAACAAATATATTGGCCTGCGGGCTAAATTGCCCCCGGTGTCCTGTGATGGACTGACGTCCCGTCATGGGTATAGCCCTGCCTTACGCCCTGTATCAGCCAGAATAGGTGCCTACTCACCGCGACCATGTACAGGATTAAGCGGTTTCTGACAATAAATGACTGAATAGTATAACCATCCGTCTCTCAATCCACTGCTGGATGAAGGCCTCCCCACACTATGTCACTCATGGTGGTTGTTGACCATACTTCACTATGGGACCAGGACCAGTTCGGGAAACCATCCCCGCTAATGTTAGTCGTGGCTGGCAATCAAACTTAGGTCATTGGGTTCGTTTAGCAACTCTTAAAATGTGTGTAAATATATCTAAATAGCCATCCATACTGTGACTCCACAGACACATAAAATACGTCTTAGTCATCTGCCTATTCGCTTCCCAGAACAATGTTATCCGGTAGCATTTGCTGAAGCAAAGCAAACCCCAGACCACTCTTGATCTCATTGCCACGGCGAGGATAATTAAAAACAGGAAGGTGTTCAAATCAATGGGTTCACGACTCAAGGAAAGTTGTTGGTGCAAGAAGCTCACTGCAGTTCAACTCGTCGCTGCCGTCGGGACAATCGGAGATTCCGTTGCACGCGCTCACGCACTCCGAGCTGGAGCCGCAGAGGTGTTGTCCGCTCGGACACGCTGCACATGACGACACAGCGCTCTCGTTACACAAACCGCGACACATGGGTGGCCACTAAGCCTGACGTTCAGTGATGCTTAGTTCGCTGATGTGTAGTTAAGGGATAAGGATTTGCATTTATTTACAGGGTGCTTAAATGCTTCAACAACCCAAAGCGCCTTACAACAACAACCACCGTTTGCCACTAAGTGGCAGTGACGTCATCATGACAGGAGGTCTGTGCCAACTTGCTGGGTTTTAGTCGCCCGGCGATTCACTCTTTATGGTGACTGCCTTTAGGGTGGTCAGTTCGTACGTTTGTTGTATCGCAGGAATTCCGCTTCAAGAGCTTGCAAGCTCACTGGGTATCGTCTGCTGTAATAATAAAAATTTCTCTATCTATAACTGGCCAGCAGGGTCCTTCATGAACCTCCTCCAGAGGTGGATATTAACACTGCTGGTCCCAGTCATCGGCAAATGCCTTACAATAACATCATCTCAGGTGTTTCATTGATGCAATGCAGTCTAGCCTACAGGACAGCCCAGTGGTAGGTGTCCCTGTGTGATGAACAGTGCAGCGGCTTTCAGTAAATGGGTATTGCTTTACTAGTAGTGGGCGATGTTTTTGTAATTTTTTCCCCATCAAGTAACTTGCGTGCAAGTTCTAAAATTTGGACCATGACACCAGCGTATGTGGTGTACTCTTTTGAGAATAGCTCTACGGGATTGTTAACATCCGTTGAAACAGACAGCACGTATTTAGGGTCATCACACCCGCAGCATTCAAATCACGATTTTCACAATACGTGAACGTAGTAGCGCGGCTCACGATTGGAGATGTCGTAGACATTGACGACCGCACTGACCCCGTCACGGGTGCGAATTCCCTGCGACACGAACAAGACGGTGGCAGACAGCATCCCGGTGGAACTGCGCAGGAAGCGCGATCCGGTCACCGGGTTCCCACAGTAGCTGCACGGAGGAGCGAAGGGACACAAATTAAATGCGCTAAGTGACTGCGACACAACTCGCATCGCACTGGTGGTGGAAGGCCCTCTGCTAGAGGGAGCTCAATAGAGCCCCTTCGTGGGATATTTTGGTCGACACTTCCACACGGTATTGATGTAGGTTTTCACGGCTCGAGTCATGATCACTGCTCTTCAGAACTGTTCTTTCGGGATAGCGGTGTCGAGCGATCTCCATCTCTCCCTCGCAACGTTTGGCTTGATGATGCTTCCAACGTGGGAGGTGCACATGCAACTTTTGCTTAAAAATACAGGGTGTGGGGGGAACAGCATGTCCTGTAAAGCGAAAAATACAATACGTACTGATGTCCGTTGATGACCCACAACTCATAGTCACAAGGGCTTGCTGATGGTGAGTGTGGCTGCAGCTCATATCCCTCAAAGCTTAGAGAAAGTCCAAATGAGGTATTTGGCATCTGCACACACACATACATGTGTGGACACACACACAGAAACATCAGCCTTGAGTAAAAGGTCGGTAGCAATGTTGAGCAAGGCTTGTCAACCATTTTTTAGTAACCCCCTCCCATACCGTTGGCTTAGCCGTCTCCTCCCCTTGCTTGTGAACTCCCCGGGCTCACAGCCATAAATCTGCTCTGGCTGACAAGTAATTGGGCCCTGAAAGATACAGGTTACTTATGGTCACGGGCTAGTTCATCATCGTTGTCTGTTGTGGGGTTGTCTGGAAGCTATGCTGCTCTGGGACCCCTTAGACACGCCTGGCACTGTGCCACAGCACAGTATACCTTACATTCAATAAAATATTTAATTGTGTTTTGTTTCCATTACAGACACTCTGAGCTGGAATCAAGTGGCTGTTGATGGCTTTATGTCAGTAAACAGGGCAGTGTTTATCCAACTATGTTTTCAGCACCTCCTCTGCAGTTATATTTTTTGAGCGCAAGGGATCGAACGCATTACCACGAAAGTGATATTACCACTCCTCGCGCTTCTTTTGCCAGATATGTATTGGCCTCTTCTAACATAAACATTTGCACAGAAACTTGCCCCATTATTTCAACCACAGTGACGGGAGATGGAGATTGAGATCGAACTGAACTGGCGTCCTGTGGATTGCAAGACGAGAGAATCCTTACCATAAAAGTCCAGTTGCAGCTGGAAAACGGGGGGTAGAAGTCCGGGTAGAAAGGTGTGGAGACCTGGAAATCCATTGTGGGGAGCAGGCGAACGATGCTCCCACACTCTGGGAATGCAAAACAACCCCATGGTCAACGTGATGTAAATTGAATGGAATTTTAATGTATAAACCAATTGGGGTTAACCGTACTATATCTTAATCCACCCCAAGTAAATTATAATCATATCTGCTTAATTTGTTTTTTGGCATATTGCTTTAACATTTTAGTTCGAGGGCGGCACGGTGGCGTAGTGGGTAGCGCTTCCGCCTCACAGCAAGAAGGTCCCGGGTTCGAATCTCGGCT
>JAZEWU010000022.1:3557411-3597937 GCA_036362915.1 Geotria australis
GACATTTCGAAATCAGGGGAGGATAACATCATAATCCGTCAGTCATTTGTTTTATTTAAGCTGGAACCGTTGAGCCTGTGTAGCGATTTTTAATAGTTGCCCCAGTGGGGAGTGGTAAGTAAGTTACAGCTCAGCACTACGGGGGTAAATTTAGTCAGAATAAATGAACCTACTTGTAGGCAGCAACATCTCTTTGGCATGTGGGAGGTAACCGGAGTACCCGGCGTAAACCCACGCGGACACGGGGAGAACATGCAAACTCCACACAGAAAGGCACTCGAGCCGGGAATCGAACGCCAGGCCCTTCTTGCTGTGAGGCAGCAGCCCTACTCACCGCGCCACCGTGTCGCCCCATCATCCAACATGGTCAATAATCCACTGCTGGATGAAAGACTCCCAAAGCATCCGCCATCTGACACGATCTTGCCGTGTAATAAATTATTTTATTATAAGGAAAACCTACATCAATACACCGCTAAAAAAAAAGCAACTCAATACGTTCCTCAGTAACACTGCCGTGAAATGAAAACTATACAACAGGCAATGTTTTGGTCAATGGCACGTTACAGCACATTTGCTATGAACAGCCATATTGCATAAAGGCCATTACAGTGCGTCAAACATTTGGCCCTGTTGTACACATACAAATAAGGGACTAAGGAAAACCTTCAAAACACCGCAAAAAAAAAGCTACTCAATACGTTCCTCAGTAACACTGCCTTGAAATGAAAACAATACAACAGGCAATGTTTGGGCAATGGCACGTCACAGCACATTTGCTGTGCTGTGACTACAAGACCGGCCCAACCACCTGTGAATGTGGAGAAGCAGACCATACTATGGAACAATGTCTTGTCTGTGCTCTACTACCGAACCTCTGCAGCTCAAAAGACCTTGCGGAGTTCAATGAAAATGCAAGGGGCTGTGTAAGAAAATGGGAAACTGTAATATAACCATCGCGCTTCGAAGAATCGCAATGAAGAAGCACATTTGCTATGAACAGCCATATTGCATAAAGAACTTTACAGTACGTCAATGTGCTACAAAGAAGGGACGTTGCCCAAAACGTCACCTATATCGGAAGGTCCTCACTTAACGTTGTAATCCCGTTCTTGCAAAGTGCGCTGGGCTACAAACCCGGCCACCTGAGTTCGAATCCTGCTCACGGCCAACACCAGTGACGAATTTCTGAACTAGTCCTGGGCCTTCCCAAGGTCGAACTCAGCCATCAAATGAGTACCTAGTGATGTGAAGAAACAATGCCACTAGGGAGACAAAGGCGGTCGGGCGTGGTGCTGGTCACTCACCTCCTTGTGTGCCGTGTCGACCTTCATAGGTGCTACTCGCTAACGGCACTTGACCCTACAGTCTGTTAATACTATATGGGGAATCTTTGTGACTGTGCCACCTAAAGGTGCACCTGGCCAAGCACAGGCGCCGCGGTGATGTCACCGCCACTTAGTGGCGAACGGCGGTCGTTGTTGTAAGGCTATACCGGGGGGTCTTTGTCTTGTTGGCAGTGGTGGAGTATAGCAGTTCGACTTGCTCCGTTACGAACCGGACGAGCCGACTTCGATTCCTGCGCACAGCCAAAACTAGTGACGATTTTCTGAACCGCTTCTGGCCCTTCTCTCGATGGTTCACGGTTCGATGCCAGGCCAGTGGCTGCCTTAATACTCGGGATGACGGATTTCGAAAGATTAAGCCAGTGTAGGCTGGTTCAAATCTACCCTATTTGAAAATTACATGAAAATGTATCAACTGGAATGGTTGCCCCTATTTCTAGCAGACCACAGAGCTTGGGCAATTAATTGTTGGTACCGTTGAGATGCAATTTGCGTGAATGATATAAAAAATAACACGTTAGACATGACTGAAACAGTTATCCCTACGTTGTGACGTGTAAACATATACAAAGGCTATCTAAATTTGAATCAGCATGCCAGCTGCCACGTGGGATGTTTAGCAAACATCATAGATATAGATAGATGTTTATTATAGCAGAAAAATACCCAGTGAGCTTGCAAGCTCTTTACGGGACTCCTGCGACACAACAAACATGCGAATTGCAGACGCGACAACAGCAATACAGTAGTACATTGGCGGCTATGAATAGGTGGACCATGGCGATTTATGAAGACTGAAGTTTGAACAACCATGACCTCAACTGCATATTTGTTACAACAAAAAACTTTCAGTGGCAGCAGATACGAACGCATCTGCTTCAACAGGGAAATTGTATGTTCTTTTGCATGTTTATAAGGTCTGAAACACCAAGTCAATAACAAGCCAAGATACGAATCGATAAAGAAAATAATGCCTCTCATTTCTGTGCTGTCATTGTTTGGTCAGCGTGTTCTTGTTTGACCAGCAACTCCAATAGGAGTGCAAACATTTGCTCGTTAAGGCACAGCCCCAGGTGCAGTCAGAAGATTTGAGCATCAATTCTAGACGTTCCCATATTCTTGTAACCGCTGGTATAAGTCACCAAAATCATTTTTTAATACAAAAAAAGAATGTACTGATTAATCTTTTCACGACTCGATACATATTTCCTTTCCAAAGCTGAGAAAGGGGGAGCACTCGATATGGCTATCCCAAAAGAAGAGCTTTGGAAAGCAACGATCGTAAAAAAAGAATACTCGTTCTCAGCAATTGCACAAATATGTATGTTTATTTTATAGTAGACGCATACGTAGAGTAGTAACACAGTGGTTAGCACACTGAACTATGAAGCTGGTCACCTGAATGATTTCTGACCACGGCAAACATCAGTGGCAATGGATACCTGAATGAGTCTTATTCCCTCCTTTCAACCCACTGACCAGTGTGGTGAAGTATGGTTAAACTACCTACATAAATTAAAGATGTGGCGAGGCCTTCATCCAGCAAAAGAAAAAAAAAGCTGTACTTACTTTTGAGCAAACATATTGACAGGCAAATCGTGACACGAAGCAATTAAAATTCAAACTCCTCCCATGTCTGCACGTACCCATATGTTTCACATTTTGTAGACTTGGACTTTTTCAATGTGAGAAAGCAATACATGTTCAGTGGTAAGGATGCAGTCGAGTTTGAAGATCCGGTATGGTGTGGTCCTCGTTCTGTTTATGCAGACTACCAGATTACACACTAAGGGTGATCTTGTTCCAAGCGTGTAATACGTTCTTCTGACGTCATGATAAAGGCAGAAGAGCGCTTAAGATTAACGGTAGTGCAAAAGTGTGAATTTCTAGCTGAAAGTGTTAAAGCTTCAGGAGAGTAATCAATAAGTGGGAAGGCAGAAATAAGAAATAAAAGCGTCGGTGTTGTGCAGATAAAATTTGTGCTTATGAAGGATGCCAAACTGGTACCCTCAGTGTAGACATATTTACATGCATATATACATACAAACACTTGCTCCCTGATATATAATGCATAGACTGGAATCAAGTTGTTGACAATTCCAAACAGCTCATTGGCCACACTAGGTAAGAGTTCCAAAAGTCATGGTCCAGGACCTTGTCAATACGGAATCTCATCCAGTGTCATAGAACATACATTGTACAAACGAAACATCAACAAAAACAGACAATTTTAAATAGTTATCAGAAAATATATTATAAAATATATTAGGATGCACATTTAGTTATGCAAAATAATTATAGTTCTGGACACAGCAATGCAGTTTGCAATATTTTTTGTTGTTTCAAAACTGATATGCAAAATTTTTTCCATATAATGATGGATTTGGCAATTAAATAGATTATGATGCTCGAAATATGAGCGTCAAATCATATATGCATGTTTACAATTAATGACTGTAACCAATAGTAGTTTATGAATGTAACAATAGCAAAACAGTTGTATATAATTTTCATGATACTCTCACACGGATGATTGGATGCCCGTACCATGAGAATAAGAATCAATGTTAGTCGTTAAATAATTTAACCTTATAAGGAGGTTAAGGTTTATGGTGCTTTACCATGGTGACATGTACAAGATTGCAAATTGTGAGTTTTAAAAAACATGTGCGTGCAATTGCAGCAAAGCAGCAATGCTATGAGGGTTATTGTGTTTAATGAAACGTAAAGATGCTTATGCAAGAAATTGCAGGGCCTCCTCTTCCATGCTGGCTACATATCCTAGGTGAAATATTGACTTTACCCCGCCAATAAGTTACCTGCCGACCGACTTTGATGTACACATTTATACTGCTGGGTGGATCAGAGATGGGGAGATTTAATCCATCCATCCATTTTCAGAAACCGCTTAATCCTGTACAGGGTCGCGGTGAGCCGGAGCCTATCCCGGCAGACACAGGGCGCAAGGCAGGGGAACACCGAGGATGGGACGCCAGTCCATCGCAGGGCGCCTGGGGAAATTTAGTCAGTATGCCAATTAACCTGGCAGCATGGTGGGAGGAAACCGGAGTGCCCGGCAAAAACCCACGTGGGCACGGGTAGAACATGCAAACTCCACACAGAAAGGCCCCCGAGCCGAGATTCGAACCCGGGACCTTCTTGCTGTGAGGCGGCAGCACTACCCACTATGCCACCGTGCAGGAGATTTAAGAAAAGTAAGAAATTACTCATTGTTTTATCTGCCACGTGTTTAATAGCCATTGAAAGTTGAATGGTTAGCAGCTCGATTATAATTTGTTTCCTGGTTCATAAGCACTTGTATTTGTACATGTACTGTGACATATACAGGATAAGTGTTAAGGCATATTTAGACAAATCCCAGATTGAACATTGGTTCTGAACTTGGTGGGGGTGGCTTTCTCTAGGTGGTAGTTGGGTGCTTGTTGTTGGGTTTGCGGTTCTTTGCATATATTAAACCATGCTTCAGCATGACAATGGACCTTTCTTGCCATCGGATGGTTTCTTCTCTATTCTGGAGCTGGGCTGTCAGGCGGGCCACCTCCTCGTCCTTCTGTTCCAGCTGCCTCTGCAGGCTGATGATAACCTAAGTGGACACAACACATTTGACAGTCATTTCGTTTTAGTCTTTGCCGGGCACTGATGGTGCACGCCTGTATTCCGGTACTGTGGAGGCGCGAGTTGGTGAATCACACAAATTCTGAAAGGTTCAATCCTCCTGGACTGCAAGGTTACCATCTCCTGGCTTGATTGGATACAGGAGTAAGTAAAGTGGCTTATAAGGTGTTGCCAATAACAGTTTTCTCCTTCAACAAGGGGTATCACTTGTTAGACCAAACGTCTATAGCCAGCACAGCAAAAAGCATCTTTTCTGATGATTTGTCATATTTTACAACACCTACTTTGTATAGCATGCTGTACTTTTGATGCAGATTTAAATGTGTAATTACCAATTGGAAATATCTACCGTATTGTATTCATCCTTTAAAATACTGTCGGATGTGGGGAGACCGATGTATGAAGGAGACATGAACGCTTGTCTCTTCTGTTGGTTATATTCTCCACGATGACAGTATCATTAAAGAGTCTTTACCAAATGTTTACATGCACATTCAAATAAAACGTATGGGACTGTAGTGGCAGCAACTTAGACACAATGAGAAAAAATACTTTAGTAATATCTTGATATTTTTTAAAGACCTCATGAACAAAGAAAAATATGTAAGGCTAGGACTAACCATCCAAACAATAATGGCTACTGTGGTAAAAGATAACGAGAAACGTGACACCACTGAACACTGCCAATAATGAGCGCACGCACAAACATCAATACACTGCGAGTGATTCACAATGCATGACAGCAACACAGCACACTGACAACAAAGAGCAAGACAGTGCTTGCCTGGTCCTTGTTGATGATCAGGTCTGTGGTGAGGATGTCTTGCGGGGAGGGACGGGCGGCTGGGTCATCATGGGTCAGGAGGCCAATGTACTTAGCCTGTTCAGGCCATCGCACTGTGAAAGAGTCTGGGACAACTCTGCCCCTAAGCTCTTGGATGGTCTTCACACGCTCCATCTCTGTTCCGAACGGTTGGAACAGCTCGAACAGCACGATCCCTACACTGTACATGTCCGACTATCACACACAAACAATATCGGAGTGTTACTGGTGCGTCAAGTTCTCGCTCCACATGCTGGGAGTTTCCTGCAGGAACCGAATGTGGCTCCCAGCATGCAGAGCGGAACGTCAGACATCATGCCAAACAACAGTCGGAACAACCCTAGAACATGTCGGAGAGCTACACAAGTGGAATGTTTTTGACAGGAAACTTCGCTGTATACTTCTGATGAAGATCTTTTAAACTTGTTTTAGTTTTTATAAAGGGTCACTCCTCAAGTAGTGTTTCACCATACAACTCTATTAAAGTTATTCATAATGCTGGAAGAGGACCTCTGCATGCCATGCGGCGTTATGGGGTTTTTTTTTAACCATTATTCACCACGCTGGGTAGTGGAGGTAGCTTAAGGTGGGCAGCATAGATGTGGAGGGCACAGAAGTACAAGAATGGATTTTTGTTTCTGCACTGCAGTGTGCTGCCCACCAGAAGCCCTCTGAAAACCTCTTTGTGCATTGTGTTAACTCCTATAGTCACTACCCAGGCTCAAATCTGCTTAGCTTTGGAAAGGAGGTATGTCATCTGCTAACTTATTTCTCTCTTTACCTTCTCAATGAAACGAATGATTATATTGTGTTAAGAACACGTGGTTTTGTGTTAAACTTGACCCATATTTAACAGAGCGTTAATGCCTATAAAACGTTTGGAAGTTCACCAGCATTGGTTTAAGCCTGACTGCTGAGATACTGAATTTTGAAACCAGTCTGGGCTTTGTTCGTATTTGACCAATGCTGTTCAAACTGAATCCCTCCCAGAATGCTGAGTGGTCAACGGGATGTGTAGATTTTTAAAATTATTAGTATTATTTATGTGGCATCACGGATATGAAGGTGTAATGTCTGCATATTTATTTTGTATGTTGTCAAGATATGAAAAGATTGGGTACATTTTGGGTGATTTGGTCATAGGCTGCTTAAAAGTACACGACCATAAATGTATACGTATCATACAGACTTATAATAATAGTAATAGCATTTTATAGAGCGCCTTTCACCCGAGGGTCACAAAGCGCTGCACAAGGGCCGCAAAGAGAACGGCATGTCAACAAGTTATAGCCAGAACACATGCAATGACATGCAATGACAAAAGAAGGTCAAGTGCATATACACGTAGAACAGGAAGTCCTATGATGTATTGTTAAAATGCACTCATCTTGTCCTTCAACTATGGGTATGCCCCTGAAAATGTTTTACGGTTTACGTGATATACTAGATAGAGAGATGTGCAAAGCATTTTTCCATTCAACCTTGTCGTGTGTGCCACACTGGTCAAAAACACACAAAGAGTGCACTTTTCAGATGTTTTTGAGCAAACGACCAAATTGAGCAGCTATTTTACAAAGTACAGCACATGCAGTAGTTGCCTGGTCAATACAATGCCCAGCAGCATACCTTCTACAATCTAACTCCAATCTAACCATAGCCCCAGTGTGTATAAATACACACTGATTTCGCTATAATAATAATACTTATAATGTATGCGTGCGTAGTCATTCAATGTCGAAGGTATTCAAAGAGAGAACGGTTCAGAGGCACAAGGAAACCGCAGAGAAGCAGGGAAAAGGCAGCCACATAGTTAGCCAGAATGCCACACTGCATTCTATATATTACAATGGTATCAGCCAATTAATGAATGAGTGTATTTTTAGTCGTGGAAGGACAGTGGAGAACTCAGAGGAAACCCACGGAGAACAGAACACTCAAACGCCACAGGGAAAGGCGCTCAAGGCGGGAATTGACCTGCCTGGGGCAGGACCTTCTTTTTATAAGGCACACATGTTACCACTGCACCACCCTGCTAACGTGGAGGCAATGCGGAAGCAAGGTTCGTTCTACCTTGAAGTCGTAGTGGGAGCCTGAGAGCTGCTCGGGAGCCGCGTACAGGGTGGTGCCCACGCCTGACGTGTGCGCGCCACTGACAGCTCCAGCGTCTGTGAAGGCACAGGACTATATTGTTTGCAGGCAGTAATGATCGCTCTACGCAGACTTGTATCTTGTAGGCTGTTAAGCTTGTCTGTCACAGTCTGCGAGTCTGTTTTACAGATGGAATGGGTTTTTGTAAGGTCACGGTGGTGTTGCATACAAAGAGCACACAGCAGTTGGTGTCTGCCTGGAAATTTCAGTAGATTTTAAGGACTGAACAACTGGCTCCTATCATGGCTCATTAAATCAATTGCTATCGTGCTAAAATTACACGACACAATACCAGTGTGTATTATAACTTCATTGTTCAGAGGCTTTTTTTTAGAAGGCAGTAGATTCTCAATGCCATATCAAGAATATATATTTTGGCAAATCTAAATTTATACTGTGCCAGTTTCTAAGGTCTACAAACTTTGCAGGTTAACATTTAAACAGAAGGCACAGCACACTATTCGATAACATTGGTGTACTCATCCTATTTCACCCTGAAGCAAGACCAATGTTTAAGGAAGATTAAGTGGAAGATGAAGTCTTCGGCCCAATATATTCCAATGTAACAAGGCATTTCTTTGCTTCAAATGCTCATTTTTTTAAATTCGTTAACCGTAATTTCCAGACCACAGGCATCATTATACTAAGGCAACACCTGTGCCCAAACCGGTTAGACTCCTAATCATGATAATAACTGCTGCTGATTAAACACAAGATATGCAAATTGAATCCTGTTGCTGAGGTACCCATCTTAATTCATCTCTCACATTGCATTCAATGACTGGGAACACTAGGATTATGTTGCTTTATTAGACCAGCATGAATGAAATGAAATGAACATAACACTTCACATGTTTCCGCTATTTTGCATTTAACAGAGCAGCATTAATATCTTGATTTCATAGATTAAGATTTCACTAAACTCCCAAAACACTTCATACGAGGGGATTACTCTTTAATTTTGCATACTTTGTGCATGGACATCGCTCGCAACTGTCAAACAAAAGAATGCATTACTCAATGCATTATTAACAACATGCATGGGCATCATACCTGTGCATGCATTTTTAATATATGTTTCTCTTAGCAAAGCTATCGGCCCTCTTACAAATTTAGTGTAATAAAGCAATGTCCTTTTGTGAAAAATCATGACTTTGCATGGTGATATAATTAAGTGATATAATTAAGTTGTCCGTTTCAGGTGGCTCAGATAACAATAGCGCTTGATTGATTAAGGGAGGAGAGCATGCGCATGGGTTAGCTTGCAGACACTGGCCGTGGCCACAGTATGGCGTGTGTGCACAGCAGCTGTGGGGCGGCACTGACGAGTGCCATCTGCGCCCCTCCAGGAGGCCTGCTACTTGGGTTAAATGAGACGAAAAATGTCCCATTTCCACAAGCAACAAAATATCCGTGCGGGTTTGGCACGTGGCCAGTGTTACTCATCATACTTTCACAACACCTGAGTTGCAAGCTCGACAAATATGTTGATTTTTCACATCACTTCCTATTGAGTGGAAAATGTTATAACAACATTTTATAAGGGTTCCAAAAAAATGCCATGAATGAAAAAAACCCATAGAAAAAAGCGACGATGAAAACAAAAATTCTGTTTCCAAATAAGTACAGTGCTGTTCAATCCACTGCCAGATGGACTCCCCACGCCATGCCGGTCGTGGAGATTGTTTGACTAGATATCACCATGGTGGTCGGGGTGGGATGGTGGAGGGGAGCCCCAAGACTGGTTGAGATGGATATGAGCTGTCGCTACAGATGCAAACAAAGGTGGCTCAGTTCATAGTTGAATGCACAAACCATTGTGCCACCGCTCTTCTCCATTTCCAAATAATGTCTCCAAAATTCATAAAATGTTTAACATCACTGTTAAACATATTGGATTATGAGCGAGCAGCTATGTCGGTTTTGGCATGTGATGAAAATTACATATTTCCCGAGGTTTAATGCCACCATTGCTGTGAACAAAGCCTTGGTTTCGAGAAAAGGATGAAAAGCACACACAAAATGAATTAAATAACTCATGAAGGTGGCATGCCATGCAGTAATTTACTGGATGACCGGGCTTAGCAAGCATCCAAAAACAAAAGTAAACTACAGCCTGAGGATAAATTCAATGTCCTTGCAGCAGACTGAAATATTCCCTATAAAACACAAATTATAGAATTCTAAGTTGAAGTAGAATATATTGAGAAAAGGCAAATAACTGGATTATTTAAAATATACTTTCAAATTTTTTTGCAAATGCTTACTATATTTTGTAAAACAAAAAACACATTTTTATACTTTTTTGTTACAATGTATAATTATGCAAAGTAGGAAAGCAGCATCATGCTACTAAGTAGCAAGTGGTTTTACCAGCAGGCATCCGCCTCGGGTCTTCGTATACAATGTCCTGGCAAGCCAGCCCAAAGTCTCCAATTCGCACATGGTGGTCCGGTCCGTGGAGAAAAATGTTCCTTGGCTATAAAGATGAAACTTTATGTTTATATCAGAGTCCCAACGGCGGTTAATTTTACAGGCACACACATGCTACAGAATAGTTCGACTTAACAGTTTCACAACGGGGAATTATTGCAGATGCAGAGAGGAGCTGGATAAAGTAAACACCCTGCTGGGCAGTAGTGCACACTGTAATAAAAGTGTCAAGAGCTATCAAACACGAGTCCTCACTGCACGCATTAACGTACACGTTAGCACATTCACAATTGGTTTAATTTCGCTGTAATCGTCAAAGCTATAGAAATAGTTTATTTAACTATTCTAGCCATCAAATACGCCTAGGCTGGGTTTCACAATGCATTGCACATGCAGGTACGCAAACATCCGGATGTTGTGAAGAAGACAATCAACGTTAGATGCACGTCATACCTTTGTGAAAATACAATGAGTCGATTCAATGAATTGTGTAGTAATGCAGCTATAGAAGACAGGCAGGCTTTAAAGAGGTTAATGTACGGTGTTTGTCAAACCTTGAGGTCACGGTGCATGATACCCCTCGAGTGGATGTAATGAACTCCCTCCAGAAGCTGCTGAAACATTTGAGTGGTCTGATTCCCATCCACCAGTGCGTATCGCCCTGTAATTGCAAACAAAGGGTTATTGGTATGTGCAAATGATTAGGACCGCTGGCCTGTAACAAAACAAAAATGAATGCTGTTGAATTACATCCTTCCTTTTTTAACACTTGTGTTCAGAGAAATGCATATTTAAATCAACACCAGTTTGGGTGGTCTGGCTCTTAAACAAGACAATTATATTTATATCCAAGAGAATTGAAAGCGAGATTAAATGAGTCGTTGACAAGTCTTATTTTGTATGATCCAAATCATACTATAAAGCTCCAAGCTAAACTGCAGCTGTAATACAATGCTTATTTTTATTCTGGGACATCGGAAATTAAATCATCCGAACATCTTAATTCAAATCACTCCCTATAAAATGCCCTATATTGCACAACGTGTTAACAAAACCATAGGGTTGTATTTATCAGAAGAGCCCTTCACAGGTCTGTATAGCGACACTGAAGATATAAAATACTTGCCAGAAAGAGTAGTGTCGCCCTCTGCTGAGTTTTGTAAATGCTCACAAAGGGCATTCCGATCCATGAGCCACTCTTTAAGGGATCTTTCACAAAGCTGCATCTGGATGTATAGGACCAGCCGAAGCTTCCGCTGCAAACAAAAATCGGCTTAAAAACAATAATCACTGCCGTAGAGTAAACCGGAGGCACTGAGGTTGGCAACGTCCAATTCGTTAATGGCATAATATACGTAAGGTAAGTACTGATATAGGTTTTCATGGCTCGATGTATGAGAATTGCTTTTGCAAGCTGTTCTTTCGGGATCGCCGTGTCGAGCGCTCCCTCTCTCTCCTTCACGACATTTCGCCTCCCACGTTGGAGGCATCCTCAGGCATCCTCACGCCAATTCTTAATGTAAGGTATATTGATGGTTGCTATTCAGAGCTGTTGTTTTAAGATAGCCGTGTCAAACTATCTCCCTCTCACCCTCGCGATGCAGTACGTCGCGAGGCAAAACATCGTGAGGGAGAGAGGGAGATCGCTCGACACTGCTATCCCAAATGAACAGCTCTGAAGAGCAACATCATGAATCGAGTCTTGTAAACCTACATCAGTAAGGTATAGTTTCAATCATAGTGACATGCTAAATATTCACACGATGCCTCAAACAAACCTAACAACGACTTTTGTAAAGAGTGCATTTTCGTTCAACCTTAGTAAATCAGATCCTATATTATTTATGGTTATATCAAAAAGCTTAATAATTGCTTTGTTAGTCTTCAACCAACCAATAAATAAATGTGATAATTAAGAGCTTCCAAATGTGTGCTTACCTTCAGACAATTCGTCTCTCGCCAAAACATCTCATCTTTGCTGTCAGACCCTGGAGTCCAACTGGTGTTGCTAAATTCAGAATGCTCGCTATTGCTCCCAGAATGCTCAATGTTGCTCCCAACATATTTATGGTTGTGTTCAGCATTTTTATTGCTGCTGCTGCTACCATTACTGTTGAAGCCATCGTGGGCCTTGGCCAGAGAACGCACGTTAAATGCAGAAAATCTACCAGGTGGAAACCAGCCAACATTTCTCTGGCAACCTGCCTCTGCACTTGGCAGTGTGGGAAGGTCCAGCAGCTCAACACAGTTTTGATTTAGGTCTTTCTGCTGCAGGGTTCCCTGATTCTCTTCTGGATTCGCATGCTCAGGTGGCTGTTGCGGAGTTGGACCAGGTGCATTTGCTGGCAGCATATCCGTGGTCTGCGCCTTCGAGGATTGAGAGGTGCTCTGGAAGATAATGCTATCAGAGCTGGTATCCGTCATCTTTGCTTGACTGCACAAGAATATACAAAAGGAATGCCATTTAACACAGATTAATGTGATGTAAAAGCAGTATACGTGCTACATAATAATAATGTGATCTGTATTTTACAGATTTACAAAATAATTGCTCTCAAGAGCTGCACTTTCAGGATAGCCATATCAAGCATCCTCCTCTGTGGTTTGGCACGTTTCGTCTCCAACGTGGGGGGCCAACAATTCTCATATATCAGGCCGTGAAACCCCACACTAACAGACTAACAAAAACTAAATTTCTAGGAAAAGCAAGTTGAACTTCACAATTTTACAGTTTTATTTATATGACACATTGTGTTACCACCCTTGGACAGCGATCGCGCTAGATGATTCCCTTCTATATTTGCGGGTTGTATGGCACGTTATTTGGATGACATCCCACGTTAAGCAACACGTGTTTGGAGCTGAAGAAGCTGAAGGAGCTCGCAGCATTTGGTGCAAAATAAAATATCCGAACTGATGCCGAACAGCATGAGAGCTATTGACTGTGCCTTTCAGGTGTACCTAGTGCTTACCTCTCAGTGGCTGAATCCAATGTGAGGCATCCTTTAAACAACACATACGGAAGCCCTCAGCGTTAACATTTCACGACAAAAGTCAACATCGATAACATCGACGTATAAACATAGACTTTTATGTCAACATACCATCAATGCCTGCATGCAGATATGAGAATGATTGATATCCTTTGCTATTCGATTAAAACTTCACAATGCAGAATTATAATTAGCGTTAATCATAACATTACTTCTCCAGCATGGTCAACTTTGAATGTTTTACCAGTCGATATCATGTCAAGTACCTGTGAGGGTAGGAGGTTGGAGCAACTCCAACCATGCACCGTGGTAGCCCACAATGCTCAGGTGCTGCAGCGCGGCTAGCAGCTTTACTTCCCGCAGCACCTAACACACAGTGTCGAGGTTGAAAGCTGTTATCATCATCATTACCCACTCAATCCTGTCGGGGGTCACGGGGTGGGGGGCCGGTGCCTATCCCGGCGTACACATATACAGGGTACAAGGCAGTGCTACCCGCTACGTCAATGTGCCGCCCTGAAAGCTGTTGTAATAAAACCCATTTAGCATTCTACAACCAAGTTTGTCCGGGGCAGTATCGAACCAGCCCGGTGTGGCTCAGGAAGCGCTAGATTTTGTTGTTGTTGCAAAGTCCATGCAGTGATACTGTTGTCACATGCAATGAACGGGTCAGGTCACATGTAGATGATGTACCGATCATGTCTCCTCACCGTTTATTGACTGATGTCACATGTAGTTAAGCCATCCTTAACCCCACCCCTGATCCTGTTTGGGCCCGAGTTAGATTCAGGTGTCTTAAGAGGCTAGGGTATCGCGGTTTGGTGCTGGCACGGTATGGCTAATTGCCAGTGGAAAACCATTGCCACCGTAAGGGCCCCACGCTGGCTTGGCTGTGCCAGTGGAAAAGGGTTATACAAGAATCTTGGCCCTGGATTATTTTTCATCAGCAGATTACCACTTTAACTTATTTTAGGTCACGTTAGTGCAAGGGAAGAAGGTCAAATTGTTTTGAAGCAGAGGTTCATAAAAAAAACTAATCAAGAAACAAAAAAACTTCTTTATACAAGATTAACATCATAATAATAAGAAGCTACCACTTATAAGGTCCACAATATTTGTTCACTCTCGAGAAAAGGGGAGCACAAATGAGAGGGGCCAGTAGTACAGCCCCTAAAATGTTAGATTATGTTTCAATTGAGATGTCTTGTGTGTAATGTTCATGAGGAATAACCTTTTTGCAAATACTTTCGCCGGATCCCTTGATGAGCACCTTTTTGACAGCATAGAGCTGTCTATCCAACTTGTTGCGCACCTGGGTACCACACACAAACGTATGTTCAGCAATCAATACAAGTACCAATATCAGCTTGGAATTAAATTCTTGGGTTCAAAACAAATTGGCAAAAATTGGTGACTCAAACACCACATTCCGACAGGAGCCGATGAAGGTACAACTGTCTACATCAGGCCAACAATAGCTACAGGCAGATGAGTAGTCATAATACTTTGGCTCAGATGTGAATCAAATAGGGAGTTATATGACTGAATTTGTGCCTAGTAGCATAATGAAGGGGGGAGTAGTAGTGCAGTGATAGCTTCACAATGTGCTCTGAATACGGTGACCCTCATTGGATTCCCAGCCACAACTAACGAAGTGGTGACCAGTATCTGGATCGGTCATACAGACCCCCATCACCCCCCCTTCACCAACTCATACAAACCAGGTGGTGAATTTGGTCAAACAACGTGCATGACTGACGACATGGGGAGCAACCATCCAGCAATGGCTTTACAGACAGCTGTTCCATTATTTTTACGATTATTAATTTATAATGAAATATAAAATATAAAATATCACCAACTTAACTTAGATTAACCGTTCATTGTGGATGTGTGGGATCAATGGATACCTTGAAAACCTGCCCATAGCCCCCGCGACCAAGCCGGCAAACCTCTTCAAACTCGCTCAGGTAACGCGATGTGTGCATGTGGAAAGCTTGCTCTTTCTGCCTGCAATAGTTGTAGGTCACAAGTCAAGCATTTGCGGAGTGTGTAGAACGCAGGCTGGGTACGTCTCATTTTTATGATCCTTAGAAGCACGCGAAACGATACTTATTAGACCACCAAATGTTCTTGATAATTGAATTTAATTTCATTATTCCACATGCTTTGAGTACCAGTGCTGATTTGGCAAATACATTATTATTGCAATGCAAATTACATTTTTATCAATTATTCAATCAATAATAATAAACAATTCCTGATGTTGTCTGAACAAATGTGGACTCGGAATTTTGTGCACAAATGCAATTATACGTAACAAAATGGGCAATAGAAATAGGACAGCACGGTGGCGCAGTAAGTAGTGCTGCTGCCTCACATAAAGTAGGTCCCAAGTATCATACCTAGCTTGGGTGCCTTTCTTTTTGAAATGTGCTTGTTCTCCCTGTGTCTATGTGGGTTTTCCACCAAGTACGCCTGTTTCCTCCCAAAGTCCAAAGACATGTTGCCTAGGTTAACTGACCTGCTGATCAAATTGCCCCCTGTGCCCTGTAATCGACTGGTGTCCCATCATGGGTATAGCCCTGCCTTGCACCCTGTGTCTGCCAGGGTAGGCACCGGCTTACCACAACCTTGTAGAGAATGAAGCAGGTACTGATAAGGAATGAATTAACAATACGAATAGTAATGACAATTCTGATTACCCCGTAAGTATTATTTCTCTAATTCTGCATACATCTTCTGAGCTATTGTAAAAATTAGAACGGATAAAGAGTGCAGGTGTGAAAAATCCACTTTATTAATGGAAACGTTTTTTTATTGGTCTTAATTTCAATGAAGGACAAACTCTTAAATTACTTCTCAATGATTTAATTTGGTGGAGTGGTCTCAGAGGAGTCTTCTGAAAAAACGTAACACATTACACATGGTATATATTATGTTTTTAAATACCACAGAATTAGAAAAATTAATTATATCAATAATACCTCGAGGGTAGCGCCAACGGGCGTGGACAGTCTTCAGGAAGAAGGGCAAGCTGCAAGAGACGTGAACATTTTTTCTCACAAATATATTCACATATTGTCACATTATCGCAATGATAATTAATATCCGATTGTCAAACGATTCCCTTAGAAGCATGCAGAATCTATCACTTAATGAAGGTGGTTAAATTAACCTTCATAATTTATTGCCAATTATTGTTCGAACTGAGGTCGTTCAAGAAAAAGAACATAGAGCAATGTAATAATGTTGTTTCCGAAAACTATGAATGCTGAAAAAGTGCAGACAAAACGTTTAGGGAAACGGTTCACAACCTTTCTGAACCCACAGACCACTGTCAACCCTCAAACAAAAGCGGTGGCCCACCATGCACCAAAAACGTATTTATAAATTACAACTACTCTAAATCACAGTATTTGCAAGAGTTCCATAGACCACTTCCCTCACCCTCAAGACCCACTCACTAGTGGTCCACGGCCCACAGGTTGGGAACAGCCAGTGTACTCATTCATTCATTGTCAGAAACCGCTTAATCCTGTACAGGGTTGCGGTGAGCCAGATCCTATCTCGGCAGACACTGGGCGCAAGACACGGTTATACCCAGGATGGGACGCCAATCCATTACAGGGCACCGGGGGCAATTTAATCCGCAGGCCAATTAACCTATGCATCAGCAAGTCTTTGGACTGTGGGAGGAAACTGGAGTGCCCAGCAAGAACCCACGCAAACACACGGAGAACATGCAAACTCCACACAGAAAGGCACCCGAGCCGGGATTCAAAACCGGGGCCCTTCTTGTTGTGAGGTGGCAGTGCTACACTCACCGCACACCCGTGTCGACCAGAGCCAGTGTAGATAATCCTAACAGTACCTCGGTGTGCAGGTGGCTGGATCCGGAGCGCAGCAGGTCACACAGAGCCTTGCTGTACTGATTTCGCACCGTGGCAAACTCATCGCAGAAGGATGACGGAGAGACCAGCTTCAGTTTGATGAGGTGTGCACCAACGGCTGTTGACGTGCACGGGGATATCATCGTTTAAAATGTGGAACAAGCTTCACATGTCATCACATCTCACAGAACGTGTAAAACGGTTTAACGTATAAAACACTCATAACTATAAATGCGACAATGAGCATTCCTCAACGAAGAAACATAAATAAACACTACGTAAGATTGACGTTTGATATATATATATCTGTTCACTTGACATACGCAAGTATGTTCTTGCATTTACCAAACTCAGAGAAGCAGTGATATGGTCGGACAGACTGTTCCATAACATTACTGGCGAACGGTTCCAGCACTATTACGGGACAGGCATCTTCCGCAATTCAGAGGATGCCTCACAGAAAGAAAGTCCTGTCTGAGGCAGTTCGATTCCTGCCTTGGGTGCCTTACTGTGTGGAGTTTGCGTGTTCTCCCCCTGTTCTGCATGGGTTTCCACCGGGTTCTCCAGTTTCCTTCCACAAGCAAAAAAATAATAACTTGTAATTAATTACCTGATAACATCATAACATATAGAACTCAGTGTCTGCCAAACGCTGGCACCGACTGGCTGCATGGCTGCCTTCCCCCCACCTCTCCGCAGTTTCCTCGCACCTCCGTATCCGTGCATTGTCCATGACCAGGCATGGAATTTGTGCACGTTGGCGTTTGATATGAGTAGTCGTGAGACACGAGTGGAACTTTCTGCTTATTACTGGAACCAAGAGTAAATGTAAGGTACCAATAAGGTTGACAAATATATGATGCCCTATTTTTTTAGTAACTTAAATGTGATAACCAGTACTGGGGTAGGTGACTGTTATAATGTACTTTAGCCATGTAATATAAAATGAAAATAAGTTGGCTTAAGAAGAATGTTACAAAGAGCCTCAAAGTTAAAGCCACAATCAAGCCAAACCCTAAAGTTCTTAAACACACTGCTAACAAGAAATAAATTTACAAAAATGTGCCATGAATAAATGTTAATAACTGCAAACCTGCATATTGGTCCTGAACGTAAAAAGCATGATATTAACACTTGGCTTTAGCCACAAAGCTTCTCATATATGGTGAGTACATGTTAAAAGCTTTTAGACTGTCATCAGCTTGGCCACATAGAGATCAGCATATACTCACTTAAATCAGACAGTGATGATCTAGTGCAGAACAATGTGCCAAAATGTGACCTACGTCACAAATTTGCAAAGCACAACTATTCAAGAGACGTGATCAGTTAAAATTAATCTCAATGAGAAAGATGTGCATCACTTTATTTTCCATTTCAACATTTGACGTCAATATGACGTTACTGGATGTGTTACTCGTCTAGACACAAGAATGCGTATGTGTCGATTCACTGGAGATGACATTTCAATGGGAAAATGATAATGAATTACACGAGTAACTTCTGGTAGACCGCCACGAATCAGGTCACCGCGTATAAACCATGAATATTTGTGCCTGCATAAAATAAACTCCATACAACTCTGAAAAACTTCATAATAATGCCATTTCACTGGTAGATACTGCACGACAAAAGATTGTGTGTACTATTGGATATTATTTATATATTTACAAGACACCCATATCAGTACCATCAACCAATACCCGGTGGCACACAATTGACCCTTGCATGGCATGTTTGTAATAATCGGGAAGTCCAGAATTCTCAATGTTTACAAGTACACCCTGCCAGTACTAATTGTGAACATTTGAAATCTTCTAGAGAAAAAATTACCATTTCTGCATAAATGATTTTACTAGGACATATTTTTCAGCTGTGCCATTACGAATCATGGCACTATATGGTATCAATCTCCACTTGGGGGTCAAGGTAGAAGCGTTCACGTCGCGATCCCTGTCAGGTAATACCTGGTATTGCCTGCGAATTCTACCAAACACTTCGAGGCCGAGCTGAAAGACAACGATGTCCAGAAGCTGACCATCGTGCTTCGAAGAATCGCAAAGAAGAAGAATATCCACTTAATATTATTATTAATACTCTTCACTTTATTCATTCATTGTCAGAAACCGCTTAATCCTGTACAGGGTTGAACCACCACTCGTCATTATAGTAAAATGAAAATGCCTGTGTAGGGTGGAGGCAGCTTTACGACACTTATTTTTTTATGTGACCCAAACCAAAAAGGACTGTATTATGGACAGGAATTCAGGAGAGTTTATGTAGTTTCGCATGGCCACAATCACAATATTGTGGCTGTGTCTGTAAGTTTCCACCTATGAAAGAGATATGTGGAGCAGCCTGTTGATGTTGTAATGTAGTTGATATTTACACCAGTGGAATGTTAAAACTAGGAGGTGCGATGTTTGAGTCTCGAATTAGGTATTTATTCTCAATGTCCACATTATTCCACTCTGTTTGCAAGCATTCTTCCAAATCTGGGTGAGATTCTTGGACGGTCAACAGCACAATCCCAGAAGAGGGATTGGGACATAATCCGGCAGCAAAGAACATCATTGAAATGGATTTCGAAGCAGCCTTAATCATTTATTTTTTGCTGCTTTGGTTTTTATTGGTTGTTTTTTGTTTCATTGTTGACATGCCGTTCTCTTCGTGGCCCTTATGCAGCGCTTTGTGACCCTCGGGTGAAAGGCGCTATATAAAATGCTATTATTATTATTATTGTTTTACATTGGCAAAGAAATGAAAACCCCTTTGATGTTTGCATATCTCTGCATATATTTTGGTGGCAGAATGTTTGCTAGAACAGGGATCTGGAGGATTGGTGTTAGTTTCAGTGTTCCGGTTATGATGCGGATTGAGTTATTCAATTGTACATCTCGCAGTTATGTCTGCGAGCTCCGGGAGCAGGCTGGAGCACAGTGACTGAGTGGATCAGCGACAGAGCAGCATGTAAGCTGAGGTGCCCCAGGTCGTTCGTGCAAGTTTTTGTAATAGGGCGATTTTCAATTGGGTCTATTCACAGATCTCTTGTATGTGGGCCCTGAAGGTCAGGCTTTTATCAGTGATAACTCCTAGATAATTTGGAATGGGGCATTGTGTACTGGGCTACCAAAGTAAGACAAATCAAGGGTGGCATCTGCTGCAAGATTGTTCAAGTGCTGGTTTTGTGGTGGTTTTGGAATGATTTGGTCAGTCTCCTGTGACAGAAGTATGCCTCTAATAAAGTAAGATCAGTTGTTAAGAGTAATGAAAATGTTGTTGAGGTTTGTGCCCTGTGGAGCAAGGGCTATTTCATCTGCATATATGAACCTACGAGATAACGTACATGGCAGGTCACCCATATATATTTGTTTGATACTGATGGGGCAATTATCGAGCCTTGAGGGAGCCTATTAATAATAATTATTTGGGGCTGTGTTTATTATGAGCAAATATAATACATGACTTGACGTAAGTAATGTATGCTAATCAATTTTGAAAACAAATTAAGACAAACTTTGTGGCATTAATGGACTTGTGTTACTGCTGGTTTGTTCCAAGTTACAATCTGGGGTCTAATAATGTTCTTATTAAATTGATTGAAACTTTTTTCTTAAGTGTGAAGGTCTAGGGGGTCTTGCTCCAGAAAATGTTTAGTTTATGACAACACATATCCTGCATTTCTGTGACTTCTGAAATTTCAAATAATCATCCAAATATAAAACCATGAAAGCACGATACATTCCCTGAGATTTCCTCTGGGAATGGCGTTTCCGAGCATTCCCAGCCAATTCCAACCTTGGCTGCTATATGTTAACTCAGTGAGACTAAGATTTGCTATTCAATGCAACATGTCCGGACACATAACCACCTTCCACTCCATGATATCAAGGCAGCCTTAATCATTTAAGTTTTGTTGCTTTGGTTTTTATTCGTTGTTTTTTTCTTGTCGAGGTTGACATGCCGTTCTCTCCGCGGCCCTTATGCAGCGCTTTGTGACCCTCGGGTGAAAGGCGCTATATAAAATGCTATTATTATTATTAAGGCTTGACTCATGGCCACATACCATGGAAGAGGGCTTGTTTGTTTAGGGGATCGTGCTCGTACAACGAGCACAGGTGCTCCAGCAACGTGACCAAGAGCAGCTGGTTGGACACCGAGTGGCGCAGTCCACGTGGACTCAGGGCGCCATCCTCAACCGGCCCAGGGCCTCCTGTCATCGGGCAGTCCGAATCTGCACCACACCACACATCAGCAAGAAATAGCATGAGGGTTATCACTGTCTTCTATTCGATTCGATTGTTCGAAGCATGATGGTTATACGACAGTTTCCCATTGCAACAAGTTCTTCTTTAGTTGCAGACAGCCCTTCAACATTTAGAGATATAATAGTCAGTGCTTGCCTTAAAGGCGGGCATTGGCCTCTCTTCTTGCTCCAGACTGAGGGGCTTCTGGCATCTGTCGAGCTTCTGGACATCGTTGTCTTTCAGCTCCTGGGCTTCGAAGTGTTTGGTAGAATTTGCAGGTAATACCAAGTATTACTTGACAGGGATCGCGACGTGAACGCTTCTACCTTAATCTCCACTGTCTTCTATAACAATGTTTTCATAATATTCAATCACCTGTTGGAAATATATTAAGCGGGTCACTCATTTTAAATCAGTAGGGTATCAATAAATGGATCGCCCTGTATTAAGAAAACTATTAACATATGATTAATAAAAGGTAAATCTTGTGCGTGCTATTGGCTACTGCTAATGAAACACATGTTTTTAATAAGGCATGTTTGCTGCATACCACGTTATTGATACAAAAAGCGATGTACCATGAAGTATGCAAGTTGATAATTTAGTTCGATTGATGAGTGACAAACTGGGTTATACTGACCCAGTGTCACGATAACACAAAGCCAAGTTTACCCCAGACAGCTATGTCCTTTGTTACGCAGAAAAAATGTATATGCTTATTCGTCATTATTATTTCTCTCTCTTCTTTGTGACCCTCGGGTGAAAGGCGCTATATAAATTGAATTATTATTATTATTATATCCTACAGGACGTTGGTGACAATGGTCTTATTTACTAATAGATATTAGAGTTTTAACTTCTGGAATAGTGGGATGAAAGAAAGTAGGAATGTTGTTCCGGAATATTAAGTAAAATGATGACTGACAGTATTTACATCTCTATTGGCAGTGTAATCATGCATTTCTTAAGAAATGTCATGCAAACTTGACTCCTACAGCCACGAGAGGCCGCTATATGTCGTTCTCTCTGCAGCTTTGTGCAGCGCTTTGTGACCCTCGGGTGAAAGGCGCTATATAAATGCTATTATTATTATTATATTCTGCGCAATGTTAAAGCTAGATTCGATCAATGAACTGGGGCTTAACTGGTATTAAAAGGGACAGCACCACACCCACTCAACACCCATACACACGCAGCTCAAGAACACGCAACATTGACATCCAGGGCTCAGCACGCACAACTAGCACGCACACTAGAGTTGCCACTATTTCGACAGATCAAACCCGGACATATTCTCAAGTCAGCCTAGGTCTGTACAAACACAGCAGTACGTGCACTGTACTGCTGTGTTTGAAGAACAAAGCTCAACACAATATCGCCACCAGATTCCGGTACAAATCAATTTCTGAGACGAGAACACCTACGTCAACCACCAGAATGTTCTGGTCAAACCGGACAGGTGGGCAACCCTAACCCACAGTTCGCCACTAAATAGCGGTCACCACGGCGCGCGTGCCAAGCCAGGTGCACCTCGAGGCCACGCAGAGTGTGTCGAAGGCTCGCCGACAGCAGATCACGGGACAGACCCAGGTGCCCACTGGTTCCCCGACAGCGCCCAGGCCCAGGACAGAGCACCCACCACACAGCACTTAGGACAGAGCACTGACACCCAGGCCTATGAATCCACAAGCTATGGGGGGGTTAGGTAAGCGTGATGATGCAGGCCACCAGTGTAAACGACACAGTCCCCGCTATGTCAGGATGGCGGCGAGTCGACCTCACAGCAACCCACCATCGAAACGCTGGAGCTCCTCGCCGTGGTCCGGTTTGAATTCAATGCTTGCCTTGGCTAAGACGCCGGCTAACGAGTCCGCCATACGAGAAGCCGGGCAAGTATAGGCACTTAGATGTTGGTGGTGACGTCACCACGCACGGCTTCTTAACGCGGTGTTGCACCATTGGCGTGCGGCGACGTCATCACGCTGCCATGTACCGCGGTGATGTTATAGCGCGAGACGTCACGACGCACGCCTGTCCGTGCGTGATGACGTCCCGCCACCTTGCCAAGGCAATGTTTATGTTAAGGAAAGAAGTTGCTGCCAGTTGCACAATGCTGTACTGTGGCTGAGAGGGCTTGGGAAAGCTCCTTTGAATGAAACCATCCATTGTAAGAAACCGCTTAATCCTGTACAGTGTACAGGATTAAGCGTTTCGCCCTGTGTCTGCCTATCCCGGCAGACACAGGGCGGAAGGCAGGGTTATACCCAGGATGGGACGCCAGTCAATCAAAGGGCACCGGGGGCAATTTAGTCCATCCACCCATTACCAGAAACCGCTTAATTCCATACAGGGTCGCGGTGAGCCGGAGCCTATCCCGGCAGACACAGGGCGGAAGGCAGGGTTATACCCAGGATGGGAGGCCAGTCCATCAAATGGCACCCGGAGCAATTTATTCCGCAGGCCAATTAATCTGTGAAGCAGCATGTCTATGGACTGCGGGAGGAAACCGGAGTGCCCGGGAGGAACATGCAAACTCCACACAGAAAGGCCCCCGAGTCCGGGTTCGAACACGGGACCTTGCTGTGAAGCGACAGCGCGACTCACCGCGCCACCGTGCCGCCCTCCTGATGAAACGATGTTGATGTTGAAATGTTTATTTTCTCCCAGTATAAGACGCTCCTCCAAACGTTTGATTCATCCTGTACGCACAACTCAAATAGAACAATGTTGATCGGAGGATACATAAAGTAATACATCTGTCTTCACCAAATGTGGCACATTTCAACAAATATGGTTACCATGATAAAAATGTCCACGATGTGATGACAACATTTTATTGTTCACGATGTAACAATTATCGCCAGGTTCCCATAACTTAGAAATGGCATTTCACAATTGTATTGCATTCATGCATTTTTTTGTATTTCCATTACAAATAAAGATGTTACTTAATCGTCCTTCAACTATAGTTCACTGAACGTAAGGCTATCACATTCATTCCCAACATTGTAACTTTAAAAAGTGTAATGCTTACATTACACGCGCTGCTAGTTACAATGGAATAATTTAATAATTATCTGACCTTATAGGACGGCACGTCAGTACGGTGAGTTGGTCTGCTGCCTCACAGCAAGAAGAAGCCAGGTTCGATTCCCGGCCCGGGGTTTTGGCTAGGGACGCCAATTTGCCCTCACAGTCTAAAGACACGCTGCTGCTGATGTTAATTGACCAGCTGATTAAATTACCCCCGGTGCCTTGCTATGGACTGGGGTCCCATCATGGATATCGCCCTGCTTTGAGCCATGTGTCTGTTGGAAGAGGCTGTGCACCCCCGTGACCCTGCATAGGATTAAGCTGCTACTGATAATGAATTAGATGAACTTTACATGTTATGTCAACTCCGAGGTTAAACTGTGTATTCCGTTTCAATTAAAAAAACATGCATGAAATTCATAGACAGCAGTGTGCACTCTTTAGTAAAGCCTTTATGTAGGCAATTCTGTCACACCTTGAACAAGTTACACCTTTCACACTTTCATGTAAGTGCCGTACTGTACTTGGTTCCCATTTGTTTATACAATTATACAGTACGTACTTTTACACAATTATTTCGTTTAAAAAAAATGTCTACCTTCAATGTTGAAACAATTATTTGAAATAACTGTTGCAACACGGCACCACCATTGCCCTGTTTGGCCACACGCCCCGGACTGGGGGACCCCAAACATGCCACCGGAGCTCGTGACTGGAGTTATTTATTTATCTACATATCTTTCCAGTGCTGGCAACATCTGACACCGTGTTCTTGGGCGCACGGAGGAATGTCATGTTAGCTGCGTGGACGCCAAATACCTCGACCTCAGTCATAACCAAGATGCTGCTGTAGTTTATAGTGATTTTTTTTTATCAATACACTTTTGTTAGCTTTCCTACTTTTCTCAGAAAGTTCTTGGTTTTACACTACGCATACTCCTCTTCTGAGATTTTTTTATTTTTGGATTATTATCTCTGAAAGTATATTTTCAATATGAATACAAATCCATTCCGGCAATTCTCAATTCACGAATGGACAGAGGCTTTCCTACACCATGCCGGCCAGCATGGTTTTCACCATACGAAACTAGTCAGTGCAGGGGAATCATTTTAGAGGCTGACCATCGTGCTTCGAAGAATCGCAAAGAAGAAGAAGATTTTAGAAAGAGAATTTTGTTCAAGACTCATTTTCAGGAGGGTCTTACTAAATGTTTATAGACTGTACAAATTGCTTTGTGTTTCCCAATTAAGTAATTTTTGAGTGATTTTCTACATTTGGCAAATTTGAACCGTGACGTCTGCAGACAATAGCATGCTCTTTATCAAATAACATCCTGGAACCGCAACCACTGTCGATTACATAATGCATGTTTTAAAGGTCAAAAACTCGCAATATTAATCATGGCTGTGGGCTCAAATCGCGAACCTCTGCAACAACCGTCAAACGCGCGACCACTGGGTCATGGCACTGCTCCATTTGAGAGGATAATGCTCAAATGTACACCATACCATACGGCAATACGTGTGCTATGTGGGAAACCCATTCGTATCTAATCTAATCCACATTAGACTACATGTGTGGGAATTACTAACCAATAAGCACGAGGCGAGGAGGAACTTTAACACATACCGTCTAATCAATTGTGGCCAATAAAATGTGCTCATAAGAAACACATGATGGCATTGTCCGAATCACCCCATAGCTCATACCGCACTTCAAGCACTCCCACAGCATCACCCATAACACAGAAATCTCCACCACCCCACCACCATCGTCACTACCAATAACCCCAAATCCTTCCTCCAATCACAGAAATGCAGGGCAAATGGCAGACTTGAAATGCACACTGCTGGCTTTCTTCCAGATTAGTCAAGGGTCATGCTTGTAAGTTAATTGTCCACTACGTACCAGGCCTGACCCACTTCAAACTCATAATTGTCATAATTGTTCTCTCATCTCATTGTCAGAAACTGTTTAATCCTGTACAGGGTCGCGGTGAGCCGGAGCCTATCCCTGCAGACACAGGGCGCAAGGCAGGGTTATACCCAGGATGGGACGCCAGTCCATCAGAGGACACCGGAGTGCCCGACTAAAACCCATGCGTATACGGGGAGAACATGAAAACTCCATATAGAAAGGCACTCGAGCCGGGATTCGAACCTGGGTACCCCACAAGTTAATTCACTGTAGAATTCCCTCTGTTAACCAATCATGCCATTGGGGGGCAGGGTAGGTCCAATGTAACGGCATGCCTTCCCCATAGTCTCAGGGTCACTAGCGTTGAACTCAGCTATAGCGGAGGTTAAATTGTCAGTTCACACCATGCTACTGCTGGCAGGACAGGCATTCACTAAAGATATCTCTAGACAGCACCTACAGAGGGTATTTGGCCTCTGGTCTTGAAAGAGGTAGGAATACTTGCACTTTACCCTACCACATGCTGATGGAGTAGTTGTTGTTCCAATTTATCCTGCTAGTTTGACAAAGGTGAGGGAATTTAAAGGTACTTTCCAATTGTTTCAACCCGTCGCACCAGGAAATAGAACCGGCGACCTCTAGATTGCAGGTCCATTGTGCTAACCATAACACCACGGTGGATCCCATATACCGACACTCTATATCTACGGAATATCGTTTTGACGAAATTAGTAATGAATGACTTAATTTTGATATCCGGCAGTAAAATATGTCGTACAAAAAATGCGTCTAAAAAATGTACTATACTTCTCCTTTAAAACGCCACAATGCATTCGGATTATCACATTTGATATACAACATTTTACTTAACAGAAATATTTTAAGGAACGTAACCCTTCCGTATATTGCGGGATGACCGTATGGCTGTTTAAAACACAGATCATTAAAAAAAACCAGAGGGAATGCAATATTCTTTTGTGAGCCCCAAAAAAAATTGGTTGCTGATTTTCCGTGCTCTGTCGTTGTCGACATGTCGTTCTCTCTGCGGCTTTGTGCAGCGCTTTGTGACCCTCGGGTGAAAGGCGCTATATAAATGCTATTATTATTATCAGTATTAGGGCCAGCAGTGATGTGTATTAAACATACCACATTACATGCTCGATTGATAGAGTTTTACGTCTATAATTAATGAAAAAGTAACTAAATAGAAGTTATGTCACTAATTGTCACCATCGATTTGCAAGCAGTAAGATGTATGCTGCTTGTGTTTAATGTATGCATTTGTGAGTCTAAAGCTTCTTGCTAGTATTGTATTATTGTTGCACCAGCCAAATAACAGTCACGTAATTGCTTGCACTGCAATGTCCTGTATATCATTACGTTTGATAGTTATATAAGCATTGTGCATTTTATAAACACCTTATCATAGCCATGGCCACCTGTAGGGCAAACAGTTAAACATATAATAGATGCATTCAAACAGTGCCGTGTAGGTTTTCACCAGCCACCGTACTCCGGTTTGTTCCCACCGTCCAAACACATGCTGCCTAGATTAACTGACCTGACTGAATTGCCTCCGGTGCCCTGCGATGGACTGGCGTCTTATGCTGGGTGTAGTCCTGCCCTTATGCCCTTGCTGCAGGGATTCAGGAAATATGCATCCATTCATTCTAAGAATGAATGAATGGGTGCAAACAGTGGTCGGATTGGAATATAGCATTCTTCGGTATGGAACCTGTTAGTCTTGCAGGAGCTCGTGTTCACTGCCGTTTCCTCTCTGCGGAACCATCACGTATCAGGAACAGAAACCTCTCTGGAAAGTGTCACTCCACACGCTTGGTGTAGTGAGGAGTGCCGGTGGTGTGGCGTACGTATGTGGCCCATTTCCACCACTGCCTGCAAGTATACATTTAGTTGCGTCTCTCCAACTTTGGAGGTGGAGAGAGCAAGACGTCCAAGAACTGCATTAAAATAAAAAGTTAGTCGTCATCGTTAAATTTAGAAACAGTCTGGGTTGCAACACTAAGACTCTTGCAAGTGTTGGGTCTCCCAAACATTAAACGTTATTTTTTTTGTTAAATTCTATCCAAAGCAGCTTTAGCGATGGTTTTAGAGGGTTTACTTTACAGCAGCGTCATTTCTACTAGGTCCAATAGGGGTTATGTTGGGCAATTACACATTATCTGGGTACGCTTTTAGTGTGACGTTTCAAGGTTGAGCCTGGAGCACACGATGCCTCCCATCGTGCTCACCCCCTCCTGTCCCACCACCCAGCCCCCAATTGAAACAAGACCCCACCTTCCACCCCCAACCTCTGGGATGCATTATATATACCGGTCACTGGGCTAGCAGAATTGCATCAAGAGCCATTTGCTCGCGTGCTGTGATAGAACAGGCAGAATCCTCATTCATCGAACCGCAGCAACCAAGAACCAGGCACCATGCACGCTGCGGTGACGCGCACGCTCGTCCTCTCGCTCGTCCTCCTCCTGCTGATCAACTCACAGGTGAGTCGTCTGCACGTGGATGCATGCGTTCTCCTGTAACGGCCGTGTATAATGACGACAGTAGTCAACTCTATCGGTGACATCCAGGGGTGAAAGTAATGTTACGTATCTTGCCGCTACGATCGTGTCGCAGGCGCCCTTCCCACCCATTTGTAACGAATGCTTCGGCCAGTTTCTTACCGATACGCCATACCGGGCCGTACTGGCTTACTTTCACCTCTGATGACACCTCAATTACTGCAAGGTAATGGATTTCCGTAGACCTCTCTAGAATTATCACCATCAGCTGCCATGGTCAGTCCACTGCTGGATGAAGGCCCTCTTAAGCCGCTGCCACCTTTCTCGATACTGAAATGCAATTAAACCCATCAAGCACCTTACACACGAACATACTTTATTGCTCCATCTCATCTATGGATGTACTCCCAGATGCAACCCGTTCAATTATAGAGAGCACAATCATACTTGTGACTTTATGTGTGGATGTTTTACAAAGCTGCCACAGAGGACAATATCCCATGGCGTGTTCTCTCTGCAAGAAGGATATTGAAGCCTTTTAGGAAACTAACTTAAGAGACGCAAACGTGTTTAATCACAAAGTTTGGCATTTTCTGCAGCAGGGATATATAATGACAGGGGAGTGTGACATCTCAAGGGCGGATTGCAGCAGTGAACCCGGTGCTAAGAGTCATGCCTGAGATTTGGCACCGGTCCACTCTGTATCATTGCCCATGTCCAAATATGTACGCATCAATGCCAATCTGTGTGCTGCCTTGTTCAGCATACACGCTGGGGTCAGGAGAGTGCAGTGTTAAAAAAAAAATACACGGGGCCACGTAGTGCGCATGCAATGCATCTATGAATCCCTGAACTTCTAAAGAATTGTGAAAATATATACAGGTTTTTAATGTTTCTGGAGTTTTATTTTATGTTTCTGGAGTTTAATTTTATACTCATTCTTGTGTTTTTATGCAACAGTTCATACTCTTTAAGCGATAACTGTGGCGTACAGATGTCGTGTTATGCAAAACTAAGCGTTGTGTTAAAACAAACAATATTTTAGTTAACCGCTGATTCTCGTAGACACCTTTTCACATACATATTCAAATACAATTAATTGAATGCTAGACTGCCAAAATGTTTTAAACAAACAAAAGTTTTGTACATGTAATGTCTTACAAAAATGTGAAAAAAGCATAGAAATGCGTCTAACTAATATAATAACTACCACATGCCGCCGCGCAGATATTCGTTAAATGTGTAAATATTGGCATAACCAAAACAGTATGTGTGAGAGTACATTTCAAAGTTAAAGTAATTGGATCCACTGTTAAACACTTGTCCCAGCCACCATGCTGATAAAATATGGTGATTGTTTGGAAATAAAGTCAACAGAATGGATCATTATTGTTGATTTCTAAATATTTTATCATGAATATATTATTATATTTGAATACATAATGAAGGTATAGTGGCACAATTATTATTTAGATTACAGACAATAATTGTGTATACCTTTAATAAAACTAAAAATTCTTTTTGAAACCAATATGTAATGCAAATATGAATATTTTGTATTGTCAATGTTGTACTTAACCTACCTCTGATTAAGCTATAGAAATTGCTTTTTCAAGCCTGACACTGCTGATGAGACGCAGAATGTAAAAACTAGACCTGAATTTGCTGAATAGACAAATGTCATTATGAAACATTTAGTCCACTAGTTGATGGACTCAAAAGATTATTTTTAGAGAGATATTTGTCAGTTTTTTATTTCAATTAATTCTAGGCACAGTGTATTTTTAAACGCGCATAAGATATATTAATCATGTTGTCATATTACAGTATAAACTATATTATATTCCAAAAATAAATAAAACTGTGTATTTTTGGGGGACAACTCACTGCTGAGACCAGTGACATATTGTATGCATAATAATAATAAGATTGTTGCATCTTGCAATGTTTGTATTTGGCCAATTAGAGCTAACAAATTGCCAAGTAACACAATCTAGTGTTTAAAATTTCCACTCAAATCACTGCTGTACATGCATTACAGATACTCCTCATATAACACTTATTTGTACTACGCGATTTCACTATTATACGATTACTGTCCAGTACCAAAAACGAACCCACATATGGTATAGCTCTATAAAGTGTGTTCGGTTTGTACCACGTGTTGTTCAGCATGATGTCTGACATTTCGTTCCACGTGATGCGAGCTGGGAGCTTCTTCAGAAACTCAATTAGGTTCTCGAAGGAGCGACCCAAAAAAGGGTGGCGCAGTGATAACATTTGCGCCTCACAGAAATTCCTGCCCGAGGCAGTTGATTTCCACCTTGGGCACCTCTCTGTGTGGAGTTTGTGTGTTGTTCCCCTGTTTTGTGTGGGTTTCCTCCGGGTTCTCCAGTTTCCTCCCACAACCAAAAAAAACCACTCACTAATAAATTGTCCGATAACATCAAAACATATAGGAAGCAGTGTCTGGTGGGTTGGCGCCGGCTGACTCGCCAACTCTTTGCGGTTTCCTCGCGACTCCGTATCGGTGTCTCGTCCATCACCAGACGTGCAAATTGCGCGGCGCGTCATAAACTGTATTATTATTATCATAGCACATGGTTTCCACCCCATCTACCCAACACTTGTTAAAAGTCCTCTGTGCCTCCTGCGCTGCGCTCCGTCACACAGGGAGAGGGAGCGTCCATACGGGGTGTTTCGGAACTGGTCCATCGGCAGAAGCGCTACACCCCACTCTGGCGATCAGTGTTCCAGTGGAAGCCCAAAGGGTTCGCTTGCCGCTCCGACTCAGAGTGCATCACCCGCCTATGCAAGTACGTGCTCACTTCCAGAATTAACTCATTGATGGATTATTACTGCTGGATGTTATCTGTATACGGAAATACAGTACCGCAACGATTGTTTTAGGCATACGTGAACGTGCTTTCGTCTGCATGTGTTCCAAATAGCATTCGTGGTTCGAATGTATTTTTGGGAGCTACAAGCAATGTGCAGTGCTTGCAGATGTATTTTGACACCTTTATTTTACGACTTATTTTTTTTACGGTTAATGAATTGGATTTTTTTTTCCATGAAGGAAAGTATGAAAACATGTCAAGGATTAATTGAGTTTTAATTTCATTCTGGTTCTATCACTATGAGCCATAAGCTATTCAGCCGTTGCTACCCCTCATAGGCTAATTTTCTAACAATCTACCCAGAACATACACAGTAGTTCATTACCATCCTATATCTTCACATTTGAGGTCCTCTCTAGAGTTCTCCCTCCTTTGGCTGCCACTCCGTCATTATTCTTGACCACCTCCCATCATGCCTTCTAGAAACGTGTCCTGCACAAGCCTATTTACCCATTATTAACGGTCATTGTGATTGCTAACTTCTGCACGTTCTCTGATCCACGAATTCCATTTTTTGTACCATCAGTGAAATTCCAACTATGGCCAGCAATTACCTTTAATGCAATACATATTGTAGTTTTATTTAGTGTCAGTAAATATGTATCTCTAATAAAACGCAAGTTCACTATTTACATTTCTATAAATCTGGATAGAAAATATCTTGTTAAAGACGTCATACTGAGAGACAGAAAAAGGAACACATGGATCAGAAAACATACACAGGTTAATGAACGTCACGTAAACTGTTTAGGAACGTGAGCTAGTTTGGTCAACTCACGTCTCTAGAATGACCCCGTGGTCGAGACGAACAACAGAGTGGCAGCCAAAGGAGAGAACACTCCCACGAGGACAGCCCCACGGAAACGCAGCAATGAAATTGGCTCGTGTACAGAAGCTTGAGGAGTCGGCATGTCGCGAGACCATGAGAGATTAACAGTTTGGGGAAGCCTTCAACCAGCATTGGATACATAATTTCTGACGATTATGAAGACACCAATGTAGGTTGTAGCCAACACATATTTTGGCAGCTTCACATTGGGTGTTGGGAAAGGGCTCATCACTTTACCTCAGAGCATGTCCTGTATTTGCAAGCACATGGGTTTTTAATCAGAGGAGACAAACAAAGTTGGTGTTGGTGCTAATTTCTTCCTGACTACCCAGGGTCATGACGAAGGCAGCTGGACAGAACGTTCACTTCTTTGCGTAATCACGACACATTTGAAATTCCTGCAGATGATAAGCCACAAGTTAATGTGCACTAAGGCAGGGCCAATAATAATAATAATAATAGCATTTATATAGCGCCTTTCACCCGAGGGTCACAAAGCGCAATAGAGTTTTTCTCATATTCTGATTTTTTTTTATGTAATCAGAACTCCATTCTATTGTGTCTGTTGTCTGTGTTATCCACACAACAAAATAAAAATATCCCTAGCTTTCCAGAAAAATATTGTCAAGCAGCACATGCGTATACAACCGGTTTTGACCTCTAAGTCACGCTTTGTTAAAAACACGATGCTGGCTTTCCAGAAGTTTTGTGTAAGGGTGCTCAATACAAAAAGCATAATAGAGCAGATGCAACAAGAGCTAGAGGAATACCAAGAGTGCACTGGGTGGACACGCTGAAGAGGGACACGGACCAGAAACTTTTAGACATGAACCGTGTGAGAGAATTAGTCCAGAGAGGACACAAATGTAGTAACTTCATGCAACCCCCACCATCGCAGACCCTCGCGAGACATGGGGATAGCAAATCGCTTTTTAAAACTGACCCTAATGCACCGCATGCCGAGGTGGAATTGGGTGTGAACGCACGGGAACACCGTGCACGTATGTATTTAATGCGGACCCTGTGTTTGCTTTACAGGGAAAAGAAATGTACGATTGTCGACTCGACTGAAGCTGAAGAGACGTTCGCCTGAGGCCACAAACGATAACAGGGAGACAAGTCAACGCGCGACCGTGTGAACGCAAACGGTCTCTGCTCATTCACGGATGGACATTAAGCGCCACATGTACGAGGCGGGAGGGGGGGGGAACACAGATTTTACTTCTCTCATCTGAGGTTTTACAAAAAAAGCCTTACATAGCAGGAAAAGAAACCGTCATGTTTGGTTGACATACTACTGCATTGCTTCGGTAGTCAAATCTGTACACAATAACACCGTGGTCTGTTACATGGCTATATTCTGTCTTCTGACGGACATGGGCCAAGCACAAACCTCACGCTAATAGCGAATTGCACCACTGACATTATCAAGTAAAGACGGTTACCAAAAATGAACCGTGGCGATGAATTTAGGTGGTTGTACAGCCATCTGGCACACATTTTGTATTTCACGCGTTACAAACGAAAATGGTCGAGTATGGTGATATTTTTTACAATATTTTCTTAATACATTACATTTTAAAATTAAGGCAAGGGCAATGGCCTGATGAAAACATGTTAAGAAAAAGTGGCGCTTGGTGTCAGCCTCATCTGTGCCCATTAAATGATGGAGACAGACAATACCGCCGTAAGGTATTGTGCGGTTGTGCTGTAAACTGTCCCATGTGTGTTCGGGTTGTGCATGTGGTATGACCCGCACACGCATCGAGGATAGGATTACTGCATTAGGGTCGTCGATGGCTATTCTGGCAAGGTGATCGTAATGTCAATGACGTTGTTGTTGGGTGTTGATTCATATTAATGGCAGACTCGCATGGGCTGGAGAGTCAACAGAAGCATGTTGCTACCATGTTGTGGGATCGTTGTGCCTGTACGGTCGTACTGTCGCACATACACCCATTTTTCCACTAGCATATCCGAGCCAAGCCAGCATGGAGCCTCACAGTACAGGTGATTTCCCATTGGCTATTTGCCGTACTTAGCCAGAGCCACCCTTTCTACACTGGCCTGGCAAGACGTCTATATTTGGCAAAGACGCACTAGGGCCAGAGCTAATGATGCATTCACTTCGTAGAGCGTCAGTAAATACAACTCAGACAGCGTCATCCTACCATGGTTCGGATTATGCAGTGGAAAAAACAACGTGGCCCCTCTTGAGCCATGTCGGGCTAGCTTGGCACCGCCACAAGCGCCGTTCTGTTGTGTAGTGGAAAAGAGGGCCGTATTTAGCTCAAGGGGATTTCTGGAAATTGTGATTGTCACATAAAATGGTGCTCTGTGCAGAATAAGATATTATCAAAGATAATTTTTTTGTATTTATTTATAAACATATATCCATATATATATCATATAAAGCAGAAGTTAAAAAAAAACTTACACAAAATATAAGTTTAACATAAGTATATTTGCTATTTTTTTATGTAATAAACTCATCATTAACTGGAATTGATTGCGATTTAAAAGGGAAATCATGCTAAAATAATGTGATGAGCCACATGGGTCTTGAGTTATATAACTTAGTTTTCTGCACATATAGTGCGTATCGTTATATGAAGCATTTATCCAATGTAAACTCTCCGGCTTGCAAGGATGTCTCTTCTCATTCATAATGGGATTTCACATGCTTCTGTTCAGCCTCATGCTGATGGCCACGTATATTTTAAGGCAGGCCATCGCGAATGGTAATTTACAATACATAGTTCCTGCTATATTCAGCATTTAAAAAATACAGGAATCGTAGCAATAAATACATATCCACAGGCATTAACGGCTGAATTCTGCATACCACAGCAAGGTCGATGCGTGTAGCGATCAGATTTTGAGACGGAAGTGTGAACGTGAATTACGACGATCATGTGCATATGACGCCAAACGCTATTCATCATGCCCACCGTAGAGGCATGCATGGGGCTTGTTCACGTTGAGATGATGAGTGTGAGTGGTCTGCACGGTCGCGATCTTAGTCGGCACATTCCTCAATCAGAAGATGAGCTAAGTTTCTTAGAAACAGCCAGTGACGGGAATGTGACTGCTGAGCTTGCAGATATGCAATACTGTCTCGCCGGTGTAAAGCTGGCTGCGATGCAAGGCTCTCAATTGTTGTGAATGGTTTTGCTATAGATAACCATGCCCTTTTTAACGCCATGTCCGTTAAACCAAAAGCGATACACGGAAGAAATTCTAAACCAATTGTCTTTCTCTAAAACCAATTGCATGTAAATTTATTAACACTGTCCGTTTTACTTCAACGAAAAGTCTTCGCACTGTGGTTTTAAGATGAATTATTTTTGTATCTGCCCAATATCTATGATATAACCTCTGTTATCCATCTGTATACCAAACACTCTTTATAATGGAATTGGCCAAATGTCACAATTTGTAGCAGGACCCATGCAGAAAAGAGTCTTGATAGTTAGTGAGGTTTCTATGTAATTGGTATAATGATAATATTATGTTTCAACATTATTAAAGGTCAGTAACGTCACCACAAATATTTATTTGAAGTGATATGACGATGTGTTCACTCATGAATTAAAATACATAGTTACGTCCCAAGATACATCCCTCAAATCAGGCATGTAAGAATTATGAATCGTGTGCCAAATAGAATGCTTATGTTACATTAAGGCTAATGGCACAAAACTGTACAAATGGACTTAAGAAAGTGAGAAACATTAAAGATGGTAAAGATGAGGGAAAAGGAATCGGTTTTAGGATTAAATCTCAGACAGAGATCATGACAATTAATCGTTTCACTAGCAGGGTGAATCATTATACGCCAGATTCGTGACCCTCATTGAAACACCATGAGGGAATAAAACCACTAAACGTGCAAAGGGAACGAACAAAGGTTCCCAGATGTGGATTCTGCATCTTGCGCAAAGGCTGTGATAAAGTAGAATGATTAGCATGAGAGCAAATGTATGAAGGTAAATGTGACGTTGGTTTGTCGAGATGGTCGCAGGTTAACACGGTGACAAAACAGATCTTTTATGATTCTGTTCAGCTTGCAATGTTTGCACATTTGTTAAAGGCCCATTAATGTCCACAATAAACGAAAGATTATGGAATACTGATGTCTTGCCTGTCTTCATACAACTGTTGTAAGGACCTTTTGTTATTTGCAATAATAACAAATACGCCCAACACTGAAGAACGCTCACATGGGCATCACTGGCACTCCACTATCACTACTTTCCTCGTACCTTCACAACCGAACATCCTACATCACTGTTGGCAACTGCACCATTCCAACCTCACACCCCACGCATGGAGTCCCGCAGACACCGACACATGAAGACATCAAGACATGGAGATATCGTCATCTGGACACACGGACACATGAAGACATGGAGACATCATCACCTGGACACACGGACACATGGAGACATCGTCACTTGGACACAGACACATGGAGACAGGAAGAGATGAAGACACGAAGGCACCCTATACTGGCAACAATAGCGAATCACGAGACCGCACTACTTTGCCATCGAGAAATACACACAGGTCACCCCAAATACCATCAACTCATTACACGAGGATCCAGTTTCCCTGCAAGCGACACCTGCATTTGAACCCAGGATCTCAATGGTGCCTCGTCATTACTCTAACCTCTAAGCCACGTGGCCACCACTTATCACCTACAGTTGTAAAATATAACTTAAGTCCTGCTTCCAAACAGTACACAATGACGGCTGGTGCATACGTATACAATGTATATTGGTTATCTGAAATCATTCTTAGTGACATACCAAACAATCACTACATTTCAGTGGCATTCATGATGTAAAGAATAGTGGTGTGGAAGGCTCCATAAAAATTCCAACTCACGCATGTAATACATGAGAAACCCACAACAAACTCAGAAGGAAAAATGCGTGTGAATTATGGGCCAAGAATTCGCAGATAAGCATGTTATCAACACTAAATGTTATAAAGAGCTGTTAACTAAACTACGGTGAAAATAGATAATTTATATGTCATGCTCACCTTACCTTATCAATGAAAACTCACAAATTTCACGACCCAAAAATTGTCACATTCTGGTAAACCAAGGCAGTTTTTGGGTTCCAAATGAACTTTAATATAATGTATTTTATGGCTTAGAAGAATCTCTTATATGCTAACAAATAAATCCCTTTTCACAACACGTGTGTGTTGTGCACAAACGCCATTTCCTGAAACGTCATCTATTGCATATATATTTTTCTTCCAACACTTTGTGGGTTTCGAAAGGAGTTTGACTTCACTGGTAAATGTGGCTTGGCGTTGACCATAACAAATTCAGACAACACTCTCCACTTATTTCAGCCACGATCAAGAATTTATCTTGGCCGGGCTCATAGCACAATACGCTCACCCTTACCCCATAGTTCCGCTCCACTTATACACGTATACACAGGGGTTAACCAATTGAGCAATGAGCCAATACATACATTAAGCAGAAAGTAAATAACGGAATGATGGATCGACTTACGTACAACATGCCAGTGAACAAGAATGTCTAGAAATGTTATTCTTCTTCTTTGCGATTCTTCGAAGCGCGATGGTTAAATTACAGTTTCCCATTCCTTTACAGTTGTTTGCATTTTCATTGAACTCTGGAGCAAGAAATGTTATTACAGGCAAAGGTTAACAATGCACTCATGACTAAATCCATCCAAATACTAATTAGAGTGGCATTACCATATGAACTATCTGGGACCTATAAAAGACAAAGCACACCAAGCACCCCAGACAGCTTTTCACGCTCCATAGCCTCCCGCGCTCTTTTCTCCGACTCCACGACATATTGACTCACAACTCACACCATGACGCATGTCTGCTGTACATTTGCTGTTCTTTAACACCAGTATCACTGTGGCTGAGAACACCACAACATTTTTCTCGGAACACTTTTGCGCTAATGCCAGACATGCGGACAGACACTCATGCGTGTATATTTGCATGCTTGTCAAACCATATTCGCTGTCGGAATGTATATTGGGGTATGATAAGCAATATGCAGGGGATCAAGGTAGAAGCGTTCACGTCGCGATCCCTGTCAAGTAATACTTGGTATTACTTGCAAATTCTACCAAACACCTCGAAGCCGAGGAGCTGACAGTCAACGATGTCAAGAAGCTCAACAGATGCCAGAAGACCCTCAGTCTGGAGCAAGAAGAGAGGCCAATGCCCGCCGCCTTTAAGGCCAGCACTATTGTATCTCTAAATGTTGAAGGGCTGCCTGCAACTAAAGAAGAACGTGTTGCAATGGGAAACGGTCATATAACCATCACACTTCGAAGAATCGAATCGAGCAATATGCAATGTTTGCATATACATTTTTTACATCTTAATTTGCAATTTTGTCTCGGATGAATTGCCTTTTTATAAAACATATGAATGAATATGCCAAGGATGTATGAAGCCTTAATTCTGGTTTCATCGTCATTATCGGTTATAAACTATCCACTGTTGGATGAAGACCTAGCCAAGTGATTGCCAACCCTCTTGGTCACGTTATTCAACAATCCGTATTGCTCTTGCACGGAAGTATTTGCTTTATGAACATTAGACCTGAATTTGATATCCCCACCACGGCTAACATCAGTGGTGAGTCGATATCTGAACCAGTTCTCACCACCCCCAATCTACCAACATGAACCAACCAGTGTAGCGACGAAGTATGCTCAAATATCCACAAAACTAACGTTGGCATACAGCAGTCGCGTGAAAGGTTCTAAATCATTATTACCATGTGTCCAAGTAGATAGATGTTTATTATTACAGCAGAAAAATACCCTGTGAGCTTGCAATTTCGAAGGCATTTGTTTGAAGAGAGAACGACTTAGAGGGGCGAGGTAACCTGCAGGCGGGGGAGGAGGAGTCAAGCCACGCGGTTAGCCGGCGCCAACCCGCTAGACACCGAGTCCTATATATTTAGATATTATTAGTAAATTCATTAGTTTCTTCAGTTCTGGGTGGAAACCAGAAAACACAGAGGGAACCTACGCAGTCGAAAACAGTTTGTCTTGACACCATGTTCAATTTAATTTTGAAGTGAGAGTACAAAAAGAGTACCGTATTGCCACTTTAAAATCATAGCAACAGCAGAAATACAAAAATCCCTCTCAATTAACAATTAACGTTAGATTTTTATCTGGCAAGAGTTATACAAGTAATGTTCTGCGGGGAATTTTTTTTATCTAATCCTATGATACTATACTAACTGTACTATACAGTTATTTATACAGTTAGCTTTTGCAGAGGTCTGATGGCATGGCATAAGATATTAATATACTTAAGATAATTAAATTATTCAATAAGGTCGTTATAAAAAATCAATAAAGTATTGGATTTAGTGTACTATAAGAAATTTTACATCAACCTAAATAAATTTAGAAACATCACAGGTTAATTTATTTTAATACTGTACTTTTACGATTTCTGGTTTGATAACCATCTCATCATCAGGCATAACATTTAATTCATGTTAAGTTAGCTTAAATATTCTTAATACGTTTACGAACACGATTCAGATTGATGTCTACAAGTAGAAACACATCGGAGCACAGCATGTTGGCTTCCATATATATGCACAATTTTGGGTTAGTGTTAGTGCAGTGGTTAGTGCAATGTGCTATGAAGCCCATGAACGGCTAACATCAGATCTAGAATGGTCATTTCCAACTAACCCGCCCGGGCGTCAAGGTAGAAGCGTTCACGTCGCGATCCCTGTCAGGTAATAATAATAATAG
>JAZEWU010000022.1:3602858-3618294 GCA_036362915.1 Geotria australis
GGTGCAACAGCCATCTGGTAATAAAGGTGACCGCTGAACCAGGTGAAAATTTGTGCTATTGTGCAGAAAGCCACCTTGCTGCTGTTGATCTTAGCGCGGAGCAGTAGCCCAACTGCAATGAGTGCCAGCAGGACGGCGAGGGCCAGGACCACATAATGGATGCTGCTCAGCAGCTGCAGCTCCAACATCTGGCTCTTCAGCTGCGCTGCAGAGTCATTCTTAATCAAGGCGTTCTGTGTTGGGGACGTGGAGGCAAAAGACACCAGAACATGAAAGAGTAAACACATGAGGTGGGAGGACTTACACTTTACCCTCCTGTCAACAACCTTGCCCATTGAGCTACCATAATGTAACCGTTCATACTGCTTGGTGGTCAAATTAACACCTGTTTGTAGAACCAATGATTGCAATGCTTCTTTACAAAAGCAAAGTAGATTGGTGCTTGAGTATGTGGTGGTGCTCGTTTATCATTTACGGCCCTGAGCTAATGGTGGAAATTCTACATTGCTTTGATGGGTCCAAGTCTTTCCAACGGCCAACCACCAAGTCGATCCCCAACCAAAATTTGAACTCGCAATCTCCGGATTGCGATTCACACACTCTACCAATGCAGTACCCAGGTGCGTATATATTTGATACAGACTGCATATTGCAGCATCCGACCAGGAATATCTCACCTCATTCATGAAGACAACGGGAAACAGAAGGGTCCTCACGTTGGCAGTTTGCCTGCAGGAAAGGATAAAATGCAAAGCAGTCTTTACAACAGTTCCATCAGCAGAACTGCAAAATTAATTTTCTTACAGGATTTTACTTTGGAATTCTCAATAGCCATATTCGCCCAGACATTCAAATTTGTCCTTTATTAGGTATAATTAATACCTCACCCCAGTATCCATTCCAAGGGAATACAAAAGCTGGTGGATGCCCCCAATTACACAATTGGTGAGAACCACAGCCGTAACCAATTAGTGAAGCGTACGTGCGTATGTGGGCAACGCAAACATGTTCCTACTTATCGGGCATTTCAACACAAGGACACCAGATACAGCGACGGGCACAATTAGGACCATAACTGAAAATGATGGGAAGTAACATTGCAGATTTAAAAAGGCCAATTAACATGAGACTGCAATGAGGACAGGCCAACCTTGAAGCAGCAGCTCTGCCCAATCGTCTCAAAGTCACAATGTTGATGATAATGGTCTTTTGCGATCTGATATTCGGGAGTTTCTGGGTGAAACCCAAAACATTACTCGCAAAAGTTGAGTCTGCTGTGGTGTAAATCACAGTCATACATTTCCATCCCCCACAAAGGGCCCCATTAATCTGACATGGCTGAGAGAGCATCTGGTCTAAAGTATCAAACTCTGCAAGTTGGCAATACCCATGAAGAGAGTTATATGGAAAAAAGTAGAGCTCTGGTGCTATTACGTAAAATCGATTACTCAAACGAGTCATCGCAAGTGAAAGTCGTACGTACACAATTTTGGGGACCCTCTGGATGTGGACATTTATTTGGACTTTTTTTTCCGCCCTCAGAGGGAATCCTGTAACCTGCAGAACAAGCGGGCAGAAAAATGTGCAAACATCAGCAGGAGAGAATGATCAACAGTGAGATTGTAGCAGGACACTTTGCTCGTTAAACACAGGTCGAAACAAACAAACCCTTGTTGTAGATGGAACACAAGGCAAACAATGCCAAACTTTGAACGCATCGCTCAGAATAGTTAACCTGTTTTATGACGAGACCAGGTGTTCAGATATATTTGTTGAGTGCATTTATCTGCCAACTGCACAAACTACAATTGCCATTTAAAGCTGCCAATGATGCACAAGTGCACTGTTAACACATGGTCAGTGCAAATAGCAGTTTATGCAACGATAAATGGCACGTATGACATCTTCGATGTTACCACAACCTGTTTTTTTTGTAGTTCCAATGGCCATTTAGGTAATTGGGCTTGGCTGTTTCTTCAACAAAATCTCCTTGCAGTGGTCTCCCAATCTCTCTGGCCGTCGCTGCTTCTCTGAACTTAGATGGATTTTATCCATTCAGAGTTTAATGTTTGAAATCCAAGCAGATGGTGGTCTATCTCTGCCTAGCAACTTCGAGTGTCACCTCCCTCACTGTCCTTTAGCAAATGATCTCCATGCGGTCTGATGGTCATGAGTCCAAAATGATGATTTAAACTTGTAACATGTGCAGTAACATGGAAATTATTACAAACAATTGAATTGGCTATGGGCTTTTTAATAACTGCATCTGACGATGGCAGATTAAACACACCAAACGTAAGACAAAAACATTCTACCAATGTATAGACGTCAGGACACAACGGAGATTTTAAAAAGCATAACGCCTTAATGCAGCCTCTGACGTCAAGATTAATCACACTTGGGACTCAACACTGCATGATAGAGTACCTGCATTGCTTACTGAAGTCATAAGCAGCAAACACCACTTGTTCGTAAACTTCCTTATTGTGTTTGTCTGAGGATGAGGGATCAGCAGTTACTAAGGAACCATAAATGACTGTTCCCCAAGTGCACCGGGCATTGAGCTTCTCCGTCTGTAAAACACTCAAGATTCCACCTGTTGCCATGACTCACTCCATAATTCCATAGAGCAACTGTCTTCTCTTGTGTTCACGTTTTTATCCACACACAACACATTTTAATAGAGTTCATATTTCACTAATGGTGCAAAGTGGGTCAAATATCCATCCTAACTAATTAACCGCCCACACCCAGTGCAGTATCTAGCACTGTGGTGTAACAGTCATTATCTATAGACGTTCACATATCTGCCCGAGTCGCATATCTGCCCATACCTCAGTCCCCAGCTACTCGGATATCAACGTTTATGCTATACATCATGCATAGTGGTTTAACGATCCCACAAAATAAAATGGATTTCAGTGCTGGACTCTTGTGGGACAAGTATTTTAAACCCATAGATATGGACACACCATTTGTTTACATGACCCCTGCAGTCACTAGAGGCGCTGCAAAATATAGCAATGTTAAATCAAGAACCGTTGTTTTTATCATCAAACCACAAGGTTGGGTTGGTGGGGGTAAATAATTACAGGCCTATTCATACTAATCACACACAGGAATTTCAGGGCATTAAGTTCAACAAGGCTCGGTGATGGATATGGCCATTGGTGGCCATATCCATCACCGAGCAATGGTTAGGTAATGGTTTATGAATATAAATATATATAAATCTGTATATACAAAGGTAATATTTTTCAAGACCTGTTGGAAATGACAGTTACACCATGCACACATTCTACGATGACTATTGATGGTTAATTGGTTTGGGGAAAAAACCATGTGCGTTGGATATCCGAGGGTCTCACAAGGCAGCAGCATTATGCAAACAAAATCCCTTATCAGAAAGGTTGTGCATGTTTAAAGCTGTATAGCCAAGGATCAAGGATTATGGTGTCAAAATAGAGTAATCTTACAGGTGCAATTGTCAATGCATAACTATGCCAATGTCCATCAACCAATGATGCTGCTTACATGGTTTTCAGCATTACATTGTAGCTTTATGCTGGATGACTATATTACAATACGTTTCAGGAAGGGCCAACGTTAGTGGGGAGCTGAGTTGGAACCTGAACTATCTAATGTCCATTTGGTCCCCAAACCAAGTTTAGTCACCCCGTCAGGGATGCATCACTGCTAGGGTGGCCCTCCACACATCTCCACTCCCCCCTCCCATCTAAGAGTATCTGGGGCCAGGCCTGGTTTCATTTGTCAAGAGGAATGCTGCACTAAAGAACGACAAACAACACACAGGCAGCTTTTTGTCTACCTCAGCACCAGATACCCAGGCCTTTGTGACCGTACAATCGTGAAATATACAACACTTCCCATAAAGGGTTAACACACTACTCAAGTTCACACAGGCAGTCGGCTATACCTTAAATATTGCAAATGACCGTGTAATGGAACGTAACAGGTAAATACATCTTAAAAGTGCTTTTTTTAACTTCCTTATCTTGTTTGTGAGGCATTATCTGGGGCAATTCATTGAATCAGCAAACTAATGTCTAGGCAGTGACATTTACATGCCTATTGGCTGCATTTCTTTAGGCAATAGCCACATTCTCACCTGCTTCACTCGGGTGACATAAGAGGTCAAATATCCAAACTATAGATTGCTCAATATTGTTCGAAACATGTCGACTTCTGGGTGACTGTGCTTACATAATCCATGCATATTTAATTTAATTCATGGGTGCAAGAGAGACCGATCAAAGTTGAGCGGGTGGTGTTTATTGCGAGTCTACCAACATAATTCTATCTATGCCAGACAACATTTATTGAGTCTGTCTATACCCTTTGGCAAGGCCACTGAAAACCATAAGGACCTTAACACAATATATTGTTGCATTATAGTCAAGATTAAGGAACGGTAGTTGAATTTTCCTTAAAGCACCATTGCTAAGCACAGGCCCAGAGGTCCAAGATGCGAGGCAGCCAGCAACGTGAACGTGTAATATTTGATGCGGTATTAGGTTTCGTGAATCAAACAAGGTTATAAGAATCCGGGGAAAGACAATAGCAATGCATTCCAAAGGTCAGAGCCTAAACAGTTAATTGGCAACGTTACTAAGCAAAAAAATAAATGGTGCCAGTTGCGTACATTCTCATTACATAACTGGCAGCTCCGTGTAAACGCGCCAATTTCAGTTTCCCGACAAGAGAACTTCGTGAAGCCTTTGCAGCCACTAAAGTAATATGACAAACCCTTCATTCATCTCGTCACCGTGCAGGCAAGTCACGGGGAAGGGGAAGGGGCGATGTACTCTGCACCTCCACGGTGTAAAGAGCGGTCGCCACGCGGACACCTGTGACTCGCTTGTGAACGTGCGCCGCGTGTCGCACCCGCGCCACTGACATACTAGACGTGGCCACCCACTATGGCAATCACCGTGGGCCAGAGTCCCTCAGAGTAATCTCAAGGTTGGAATCCACATGAGCAGCGATATTCATGGTATTTGCTAGCGACGCACGTCTTAAGAACCGGTATTTTTTGCTTTGTCATGACGAATCAACGTTATGCACTGCGTCCCCATAACACGCACATAAGCTACACACACTAATAATATATACACACACACTGACTATATATACACACACACTGACTATACGTACAGATTTACAGCAACATAGTGCTGTCATTGTGTTTTTACATTGATCTGAATTAGGTTAGCAGGTAACTGACCTTTCCACAAGTCAGACCAGGTGTTCCCCTTAATAATAATATAATAATAGCAATTTATAGAGCGCCTTTCACCCGAGGGTCACAAAGCGCTGCACAACGACAGCAAAAAACTAATAAACACCAAAGGAACAAAAATGAAATGATTAAGGCTGCTTCAAATCCACTGAAAGGTCGTGAAACTGGCAATCTTAAGAGCGGCAACAATCTGCCAGCGTCCCCTAAGATGTCCGTCATTTCCTTAAAGACAAACACGGAGGGAGACATGGAGGGAGGGTGAGCGACAGGAGGAGACATAGGGACACAGAGACAGGAAGACAGAGAATGGCTCCCCGAGGTTTTACTGTACTGAGTGTGGATTTCCTGGGTGATTATAGAGTATTATATATATATTTTACAAGGTATTGTATTTTTTATTGCACAAGTACACAGCCTGTCTCAGGGGCATGGTGACGTGACACTCACTTGACATTCACCTGACTGCTGTGACGCATTCACCAATCACCTGATACCACTCACGTGACCTTCACTACTCACCCATTCAGACAAAATAGCAGAATGCCATTGAGGTTCAACGTGTTAACATTACATCAGGTGGGCAGCATCTCGGTAAATAACACCGAAATATCAGACCAAGGGTCTTTAATTATCTGACCTCGTGCATACACACTGCAAACAACACGTTTTCAAATGAGTCGGCATTCATTGCAATCTTGTAGCGCAGCCTAGGATGCGTTCTCTAGACAAACATGCAGACTTACCACTTGTTACACACGTAACACAAGCGACATGGCTCACAATATAATTCGAGTGTGTTCAGAGATACGCGGGTTGTATTGTGCTCACAGGCTCAATGTCGAGGAAGGTCTCGTGCTTGGCCTTGTCCGGATGCATCCCTTCGATGGCGTCCACGTATGTGGGGTCCGCCTCGTAAAAATGCGGAGACGACAGGAAGATCGGAGCCCCTGTACGGCAAAACGACAAACATTCGGGATGGTTGCCACCAGCGCACTCACACTCGGCGGCAAGAAAATGAATGGTCGTAGTATTAAAAAAAGGACCTTAATTTCAGGATTAAAACAGATCTTAACTTGCTGTAGGTTTTCATGACTCGATCAGTGGGAATTGCTCTCAAGCACCTCCGACGTTGATGCCTCCAACGAGGGAAAAGAGCAGCTCTTAAGAGGAATTGTCTTAACTTGCTACCTCATTTAAATTGCCCGGCTGGGTACGTCGCAGCGTAGTTGATCAACAGATAACATGTGGTGGGCTAAGATAGATAGATATATGTTTATTATTACAGCAGAAAACGCCCAGTGAGCTTGCAGGCTCTGGAAACGGGATTCCTGTGTCACCATAAACATACGAATTAACCAACATAAACTCTATGTACAAATCTGAAGGTAATACAACGTGGGTACCTCCCCGTCTCACAAAATGTCTGGACAGTGTAGGAGAGTTGGCCAAACAGACTCAACGGGGTCTTTCGCTGGTGGAGTCCTTCTGACAAGCAGTGGCGTGATCAGGCAAATGTACGGCCGCATCTTTACCTTTCACCATATTCCAAGTGTTAATTGTATTTAAATGTGTAGGGGTAGAATAGTGCAGATTCATTAATACACATAGAGTCACCTGTGCAATGTTTAAGTCTGTATATGTTGTATTGCAGTGGGTTAATATCTCCCCTGCAGCCACTAGAAGCACTACAATTCACCACAATGGTTAAAAAAAGAAGATTCTTAAATCGATACCCGACCCAGAGTGGCGCAGCAATATTTCAGCAACTCTTGGGGAGGGGTGAGAGGCAGTGAAGGGGATTGGAGGGTGAAAAGTCCAATGTCTATGAGATATTTGCATCTGCAATCTATTATTTTCGTATTGATTTTAATCTACTTATAAAGCGTTGCTTTGTTCAATATTTGCATATTCTACTTTCAATAATATTGTTTTGATGTATTATCAAGTATTTGGACCAATGTCTCCTCAAAAAAAACTTCCATTCGGTCTCAATTTACTCTTAACAGGTTAGAAATAAAGTGACCCTACATTGTAGTAAAGCGTGTACTTTATAATATAACCTCAATTAAGCTTTTTCGTCCAGGACCTAATTTGTTCTAATTTGTTCAGGATCGATTATGACCGCAATTCTCAACCGGTGGGTTGCGAGCATCAACTCGTGGTCTGTGGAGACCATGCCCAAGTGGGCCTTGAGGTGCAACAGGTTGAGAACCCCTGGGTTATGAAAGTCATTAGTACACCTTGGGTTACGAGTTCTCGCTATAACCATCAATAATGTGCTGGATTTTGAAACAAATATCGGCCTCGTGCTATATCAATAGGAAACACGGCAACAATCACGCAGGCTGTAGGTTATTAAACCAAGTGGAACCAAAAGCAGCTATTGCACGAAGCAAAAGAATGCTATTGCATCGGTCCAAAGAGATTCATTAAAAGAACGTTAACAACTATCGTTGGCTGGACAATGGATTTCCTTAAAATCAGAAAAGTGAGATTAACAACCTGTCACATTCCTTTGGCATGAAACGTGGGTGTGAACCACGTTCATTTAAGACGCAAAGCAGATAGAGTAGAAGCAAAAGTCTCCGTCGCCCCCTCGTGGACGTACTCCGAGTATTACCGAAACGTGCAAAATCTATCCGGTCTTCTTCTTTGCGATTCTTCGAAGCACGATGGTCAGCTTCTGGACATCGTTGTCTTTCAGCTCGGCCTCGAAGTGTTTGGTAGAATTCGCAGGCAATACCAAGTATTACCTGACAGGGATCGCGACGTGAACGCTTCTACCTTGACCCGGTGTAGTTGCGTTAATGATAATAATATCGATTTATAGAGCGCCTTTCACCCGAGGGTGACAAAGCGCTGCACAAGGGCCGCGAAGAGAACGGCATGTCAACAACGAAAGAAAAAACAACCAATAAAAACCAAAGCAACAAAACAAATATTAAGGCTGCTTCGAATATACTGAAAGGTCGTGAAACTGGCAATCTTATGAGCGGCAAAAATCTGCCAGCGTCCCCTAAGATGGTCGTTTTCATATCGGTATCGTAAAAATTGATACCCCGGCAACGCTCGTAGCGGGCATCACCACAGGTGGTAAGTGGGAGACAGTTGACCTTGCTTGCAGACGCTGATGTTCAGGACCCCCGATCCGGGGCAGTGGGAGGGCGTCAGGCAGAAACCGGCGTTGTCGGTGGAGTTGGCGAACACGCTGGCCGGAGTGGTAAACCTGTAGGTCCTCAGCGCCTTGACAGACAGCTCCCTCTCGAAGGAAACGTACACGGACCTGGAGGGTAAATGCGACCATCCACAACGGTTATCATCAAGCAGCCGAGCACATCACACAAAGACAAAGATCCCCCTCCTGTATAGCCTTAAGAGACTGTAGGGGCAAGTGCCGTTAGCAAGCACCATATGAAGGTCGACACGGCACACGAGGAGGTGGGTGACCAGCGCCACGCCCGGCCGCCTTTGTCTCCCTAGTGGCAATGTTTACATACCGCACTAGGTACTCATTTGAGGCTGATTCGACCTACGGGACGCCCAAGACCGGTTCAGAAAATCGTCACTGGTGTTGGCCGTGAGCGGGATTCGAACTCGGGCCGCCAGGTTTGTAGCCCAGCACGCTAACCACTGGGCCACAACTCCCCACACACACATATACACGCGAGTCAGCTGAAGGGCAACAATTAGTTTGAGTAAGGTTCATGTAGAATATGTTTGTGTTGTTTGTAGAGTGGATGGACAGAAATAAATACGGGGAAGATAACGAGAGAAGGCTAATAAAGCAGAAGCATAGAGGTCACACATTCAAGAACTATTCAGGCTCAACCCTACTTAGTTTCTGAGAACTAAGGTGGACAACCCAGGTTTATATGGTCGTAGGTGGAGAGACGTGTAATAATAATAATAGCATTTTATATAGCGCCTTTCACCCGAAGGTCACAAAGCGCTGCACAACGACAGAAAAAAACAACTAATAAAAACAAAAGCAACAAAACAATAATGCCTTGATAATGTGTGCATTGTCCTTGAAACTGATTGTCCCAGTATACGTATATGAAAATTGACTATTCACCCCACGTGGTTGCCAATGGACATTCAAAGTTAATAATAATAATAGCATCTTATATAGCGCCTTTCACCCGAGGATCACAAAGCACTGCACAAAGGGCATCGGAGAGAACAGCATGTCAAAAACGACAGGAAATAAACAGCTAATAAAAACCAAAGCAACGAAAATTAAATGATTAAGGCTGCTTAGAATACACTGAAAGGTCGTGAAACTGGCAATCTTAAGAGCGGCAAAAATCTGCCAGCGTCCCCTAAGATGGCCGTCACTTCCTTAAAGACCACCACGGAGGGAGACAGGGAGGGAGGGTGAGCAACAGGGGGAGACATAGGGACACAGAGACAGGTTTACAAAACTGATTTGTAACCAGTTTTATTTCTCTCTTTATACAATACGATCATGATGGCCGCCATCATCATCATCATGATGTCATCATCATGATAATTTTGATCATGATTGTCGACCTGCAATCCCTCGGAGCAACATTACACACCCATGTGCACACACTTGCCTGCAGAGGTCGGAGGAAAAGAGATACAGAATTTCATTTTTGTCGATCAGGGGATGGAAAGTGGAACCATCCGTGCCATTAATCTTGTTACACGAGTCAGTGCGCCACCAGTTCAGCGAGCTGCAAGACAGATAACAGCGGGTAAACTCCAGAGCAAACAGACCTTAAGAGTCCACAACATGGTGCAGTACACTCACGTGAATTTTACCATTTCTCCCCCTCTCATGAATAGCCACGATTCAAGGTCGTGGTTCAACTCATTGACTAAATCTCTTTTTGGGGGATATTGTGGTTAGTGGAGGGTTTATGTGAACCAATAACATACAAAATAGATGGATTGAAAATAATCCGATTCTTACGCACAGGATTAGATCTGTCACGAGCATAAAAAAAGTATTTTGATGAATGGATCACAAAGACTTTTTCAGGGGTGTCCTGCGTTGGCAAGTTTGGTTAATTCCATGAATTAGTCTTTTGCTTGTGAGAGGGAGCTGGAGTACCTTCAGAATATACATGCATACATCGAAAGAACATCCAAAGTGCCACACACAGATTTAAGAATCCATAGCTGTGCTGCAATTGTTGACTGCCTCACTAGCCCAAACCTACAACACCTGGGTATTCCCAGTCTCCTATGCAAGTACTAAATGGGTTTATCCCTGCTTAGCATATATGATCCTATAAGATGGGAGCAGAGTGATTTGAGAGGCTTACCTTTCTCCATTCCACAGAGCGATCTTTGAAAAATCTGTCGAGTTATTTTCTCCCGCGTAGACGAGGTAAACACCATCAGCAGAGCCATTCATCTGATGGAGAGAACAGACTTCTTGTTATACAGCTATACCACACTATACATGGTATTAAATAAAAAAAAATCATCGTGTCCCAATGAACCCCAGAGCTATGTTGCCTGGAGTCTAGCACTCCTGATAGGGTTTCTCCCTTGGTGAAGAGCTCTGTGTACTATATATTAGGTGTCATCGGCCAATTAATGTGGTTTTTTTTTGTGGAAGAAAACCCGTAGATCCCAAAGTAAACCCACGGAAAACAGGTGGAGAATACACAAACTCCACACAGAAAGGCGCCCGAGGCTGGAATCAAACTGCTTCGGACAAGACTTTCTGTGAGGTGCAGATATTACCTCTGCATAGCCACCCTGCCACACAACAACAATATCTCACTCAGTAAAAGCACATGGCTCACCCCGTACAAAAGCCCGAAGTTTGGGTTGATGCTCGGTAAGAACCTGTGGATCACGGCAAGGATGGGATCCTCATATCCCCAGAGCATCTCATGGACGGTGCGAGACTGAAACAGCGTCTCCTTCTGCATTAAGGCCAGCAGGCTGAGGATAATGTCCAGCGCCTTCTGTGGTAGACTGCTGTGCCTGATCACCTCTATCAACGTCTGCAAGAGAAGCATGTCACGCACAAACAGAAACAAGAGAAAGTTCACCCACGTATCCTTCACAGACTGCTGCAGCAAGCAATGGGAGTCGAGCCTATGGATATGAAGCAGTGAGATAACCAGGTTTGATTCCCAGGAAACGCTGGGAGTCAGACCTATGGATTCATAGTGCCGTGTGACAATCACTATTCCACTGTTCCACCCATTGAAAAGATCAAAATCCCCTCGTACAGCCTCTAACAGACTGTTGGCTGCATTTCCTGAATGCAACAACCTAACATATCCTCCACACGGTTCACCATTATATGAGTATAACAATAATGATACAAAATACAACTTGACACGTGTAGCAGGAGAAGGAAAAACTGCACAGATAAAACAACCGGCGTAAGCCTGTTCCACGGACTGATAATAATAGCATTTAGAGAGCACCTTTCACCCAAAGACTGATTGGTCATTATTATATTAAAACAGAGAATCTTAAGGCAACTGTATTGTATGCGAGACCTGAAACTTCACGAGACTTTGTCCTCCACAGCCTGATCACTTTTGGGCTCATCAAGTTTCGTCAAATAATAAAGTCTGCTTTGTGCAATTATAAGTGAACATAAACCCTGTAAGCCTATTTGTTCATCAATACATGGTCACTGCTACCCTCTACTGGTGGAATAACAGCATAATCTACTTTCAGTTGGGTCACAGTGTTACTCATTTACTTCATGTCATGTGGTCGTACATCGCTCAACATTATTACGATAAATCCCCTGGTTCCGTCTTCTGAGAATGAGCCCTAATTCGATTATGTTACTCAAAGGCTGGATCTGGCAATTAAACATTGTAATACTTTCATAAAACCATTAAAGCGGCATTTCTATGCGTAAACAAAATATGCATACACTCAGGATGATTTGTTAAGAAGCAACATGTGACGAATTCCATCCAATCACAGACAGCTCTAATCAGAACTCTGTAAATCAAAAACATAATTAACACAAAAACCCATGATAACTGAAAACAAGTTATTCTGTGATGGTTTTGAAGAAAAAAGTAACTCAGCTTGTGCATAAAAGCATATACAAGCAGAACTCTGTTCTGTCCCCACAAAAAATGAGAAACATTGAAGTCCATTAGCGTATAAAAAATATATAGGACAAATTTAATTCAGTGTGTTTCTCCTACGTTTAAATAGAAACCGAGTGAACACCTTATAAAATCACAATAACAGATTTGAATAAACGTCATAAAGGCAAGCCTGGGCAAACAGTAATTTAAATAATGCCATAGCGTGCGTGTGTTAAAATTTGCCGAGGCTAAAGTTAGAGAACTTGTCTTACCACAAGTGGAACGTTGATAGTGGTGATTTTGTCCGTCAGTGGGTCTCCCACAGACTGCTCAGGAACCAGCACATATGACTTTGGCAAAGTAGATGAAACAGTGTAATTATCGTAAAACACGATATCTTGCCTGACCCGTATCTCCCTAATAACACACCACGCCACACAGAAGGCTCCCATTAGAAGATGCCGTTGGGCTAAAAAACACTGTGCACAAAGATGTTTCATTACATTATGAGCACACTATAAATGCAAGTTGCATTATTATTTGAACACATACGTGGGAGGTAAAACATCGCAAAGGAGAGAGCAGGAACGCTCGACATGGCGATGCAAAGAGAGCAGCTCGAGAGCATTTCTCAGTTATTTGAGCGGAAGCCGAACAATTGTGCGTACAGGTCATTCAAAAAGCAGCGATTGGCCTGCTCGTCAAATTCAATAACGTTGTATTACACTGGTGATGACAGTTACATTCAAGAGGTATTACATTTTGCTGGCAATATTCCTCCGATGGGTGTACTGCAGGGTGCGTAAAGTGAACAGGAGGTTTTTTTTGTGCCGAAAAATGTCGTCGCTTCGACCATGCATAACCATGCTATTCCAAGGCTGTCAAAGTTTCATGACAGAAATTCACGGTCTCCCTCACCCATCACACCTTACAGCCAGCCGTCTCGAGGCGGCTTGTCTATTAACGCCAGTTACACATGCTAGAACAAACGCGATCACACCTCGCCGACCAATACGAATTGTGAATTACAATTGACGGGCAACCTTTACTGGTTGCTGTCTCAAGTGATCGCATGTGACGCCAACTGGTAAAACAGACACACTGCCATTTCCCAAGCTTGACGGCGCTGCTATTCATGCCTTTGGAGTGATGTTTACATTGGTTAAAATAGAGCTGTGTGAAGGACATCGCCTTCTGTCCTACGCTCACAGGCAAAACTGTTTGAATGTTACAGTGACTGGATGCAAAGCATGAAGCAACATGGACCTGTGCTCAGGGACATGTGATAGCTCAAGTTCAGGCAGGCAGTAAGTGTCACCACAGGAGTTTTAATTTTAGGTAATTAAATAAATAAGAGTCCATGTCACGATGCTTGTTGTGAGCAACTGGACTGAACAACTCATGTAAGATGTGTGAATGGTGTAAATCATCGGTTTTGCACATCAACCTTTTGTTATAAGGACAACACTTTATGATGATGACGATGAAATGAATCAATGTCTGTTTTTGTGGCTCAATATATGAGAATTGCTCTTATGAGCTGCTCTTTTGGGATAGCAACGGAGAGAGGCTGGCAGGGATCTCCGTCGAAGGATGTAGCAATGGACAAATAGCAGTGGAGAGACACGGTACGGTGATATCGGTGAAGGAAACAGAAATGCCCCAACATCCCAAAAAAAGTCATTTATTTTCACAATCACTGTCGACGAGACATCACCTGCCACTGACCGATAGACGTAGGGTCCCCGCTCCACCACGAATGGTTTCTTCCCAGCCAGCACCTCATCAGGATTCACCAAGTTAAAAAAGGTGAAGTTCAAGTAGATGTCTGCTGGGGGGTTCTTCCAGTTTTCGTACACAGTCGAGTTCAGCTTCAGAACCACTTGCTGCAAGTCAACAGTTTGCACACGGTACACACCGAATGTGTTCACTTTTATAATCTTGATAATAAACACTGATATGGCCGTCATAAACAAATCCTGTACGGCACACAATGTCAATTATGATAATACAAAGTGAGGTAAAGGTAATGGGGTCATTGGAACACTTCCTGCTTACAGAGAACAAATCACTTCACACAGAATTTATGAAGCTGGTGTGGTGGCTTTTGGATGTAAGGGTTAGTTGTATTAAGCAAATCTGTGACATTTCAATGACCACCGGGCTCAACATGTGGCCACGATGTGGAAGTAGAACAAGTGGGTTTGTGCCCTTATCTGTGCAGATATTTGAGTGCCATCACCTAATATGTGCACATTGTCAAAAGTTACTCTCATAAGCAGAACACTCCCTAAGATGCAACTGGCTAAACATTATAATTCTGAACCAACTGGAAAATAAGTGTAGTTGCATGGTTGTAGTGAATGTAATTGACAGACTTTAGACCCTAATATAACCCGATTTTATTGCAATGCACGAGAGGAATGCAGATGTTTTAAAAGGAACAAGTGTTTTTAAGTCAAAATAGAATCCCCACCATGTATTGCACAGTATCAGCAGTCTCACATGTACTGTACATAATCTTATGATCCGTCGCCTCCTTTCCACTCTTTTACCACTACCACTATGGGTCCTATGAAATTCACTCATTATTTCAATCTACCCATGCTCAAGATTCAGCCTGAAAGACTGTTTTGTCTAATCAATACCGTCTTCAACAACCCTGCTGCAAGCCACCACACCTCACTTGCCGCTTCTTGGTTCCACCGCTAGACTTTGGAATTTCCACCAAGTGCATATTTTCCCCCAAGTTCTATTAACTTTGAGGACTATAAGAACTGTCATGGCTCTCCTCTATTGAACCTGCCGAGTGCGTCAGCGTTGGAGCTAATGGCTCGCAATTCTAAGCCACGCTCTGGGGAAGTCAACAAGCCGTTGCGTTGTGGATAGTACGCCCTCCGCCACAGAAATGTGAAATTCCCACCACAGACTCAACGCTGTAGATAGATACTTGTTATTCCAGCAAACTATACCCAGTGAGATCGAAAGCTCTGGAAGCAAGACAACAAACAGGAGATACTCACCACCTCAATGCTCATTCGCGCTAGAAATCACTTAAGATAGATGTTTATTATTACAGCTGAAAGTACCATCGAAGTAGGCGAGAGACTTATGACATCTCTATCAG
>JAZEWU010000022.1:3629506-3666755 GCA_036362915.1 Geotria australis
TTTTTGAACTGCTAAAATGTTGTTGTTTTACGAACTCATTACAGCATTTATTAACCCCAGGGGATTGTATTTAATTTTTCAGTCACTGGCTGACCGACCACTCCACGGGTAATGATGCACTCTGGCATACACAGTGTTCCACCACGGGCTTTTTGCAGGAACACGTTACTCACCGCACTCTTTACACAACACATTACACACCGCAGCCCACATCTGCGCACGATTTTTTTTTTCTTGGCCGCGGTACACGGGTGAATGAGTCCAACACAGGAGATTCAGTGCAAGGCGGTTCACTTTGCATGGCGCGTCAACGCGATCAATCATTCAGATTTGGATAGAGATAGATGTTTGATGTGGGAGGCGAAACGTCGCGATGGAGAGAGGGAGATCGCTCGACACGGCTATTCCGAAAGAACAGCTCTGAAGAGCAACCATCATGAATCTAGTAGTCAAAAAATACCCAGTAAGCTTGCAAGCTCTGGATGCGGGATTCCTGCGATACAACAAACGTTGGAACTAAAATTGGATGGCAGGCAGTGGTTGCAGCTGTCTGGAGTTTGTGTCTTCTGCCTCCCTGTTCTGCGTGGGTTTCCTCTGGGTTTGCGAGTTTGCTCTCGCAACTAATAAACAAAATCTCTAATAATTGGCCGATACCATTATAATATATAGGAGGCAGTGGCTGGTGTGTTGGCGCCGGCTGACCGCGTGTCTGCCTCCTCGTCCCACCTCTGCCGTTTGCTGCCTAGGTTAATTAACAATAATACAATTTATAACGCGCACAAATGTCATGCCTGGTCAGGGACAAGGTACAAATATAAATACGAGCCTGACTAACTGGCCTGAAATTTAAAAACTTGTAACTTGCTTACCCCTCCCGCCTGGACAACTGCTAAAAGGGGGGAAACATACCATAGCTCAACGGTTCTTTCCACATTACGTAAAAACTGCAGTGCTTTGGGACCTCTGGGTGAAATGCGCTATATAATTGCAATGCATCATTATTATGATTTGTGTGCTAGGCTCACAGACTGAAAAACCCTACCATGTATCTGACACCGCCGTGAATTACGCCTACGTGTTGGGAAATGTTTGTAAACATTTTGTTGCCGCAGATAGCATTCTGAAGCAGACGTCTGGACATTTCAATGTGACCCCGCTGCTATGACCTAAGAGTCGTGAAGACTTAACTATAATCATGTGCTGCCCTGGATAGTTGTACTATATAAATATTGAGTAGCGTTGTCTTGCAACACTAACTTTACTGCCGTAGCTCACTGCCCTCCAATGCAATACGCTGCCGTAAAAAGGTACGGCAACTCAATTGTAAACTACGCTGGCACACGGCGTAAAAGTGCAATCAATATCACTGGACGATTACCAGAGACTCGTCGGTAAATGTGCGCTTGCGTTTGTAGAAAAGCATACAAATGTAGTCCCGTATGGGTATTTTTATTTAATGCTGACACACGACAGATGGTGCCTACTACGCAGCAGTTTACTGTGGACCACACTCACTTTGAGGCCATCATTAACTGCAGTAATATGCACATCATTATAAATTGTTGTGAAAGGCCAGACTGGTGAGCGTTTAAAGAGATTTGTGTTAGACCTTACAATCCCCGAAATATATTAATCTCACGGTTGCGCAACACATACTCAAAAGCCCCCACACGGTATGTGACCATCAACAGTGCGATCAAAGATGTAATGCGCCAACACTTATGTAGTGTAACCTAAAATTAAATATTTACCACCGTATCGGCTTATAAAAACACACATTTTAAATTCGGTTGATACATTTCTTGACTTGTGCAAGGTTTTAAGACGTTGGGAAAAAATAAAAGATGACCGGAGGGAATTACAAAATCAAGCAGTGTGAGGAAAGAATAGAGAACCATGTTGACCTGCAGTGTGGTGGTTGAACACAATGTGGATGTGACGAGACCGTCAGTCTGATAGACCAAGTCCTCAATATAGATGTTCAATGAATCAATGAGCGGAGTTAATGGGAATGGATACCATTCTAGAAGTGAGAAGAGTGATAATGAGGCATCTAAGCGAGTGGCTGGAGTTAATAATGTAGGTTTTCAAGGCACGATGTACGAGAATCGTTCTGCAAAGCCGTGTCGAGTGCGAGTACACTCGACACGGTTATCCCGAATCAATAGCTATGGAATGGCTGGAATCAATCAAAGGATTCTTGATCAGCACTCAACCTCACTGCTTATATTGTAACGCTATAGGGTGTTCAATCTAATTCTTTAGTATTAGGACTGACACTTTGCACGTTGTTTCAGTGACCATTCGTCAATTTGCTATCTGTGTTAAGTGCGTAAATATGGCTGTGTTTTAAAGGCTATTTCAAACATGGTAAAGTCAGGTTCTTGCCAGTACTAATTACATCGTGCTCAAAGTATTTAGTATAATAATCAAAAAAATAATGCTGAAAAAATACGGAAATAAAAGTATAACGTTATTCACTTCTTAATGATTTTACTGGAGAACAACTTGCAACACGCCCCAATTAAATTGTGGGAATTTTGTCACCAGCTGTCTGAAGCCAGCCATGTTATCGCAGTGACTTGTCCTGGAGTCACCTTCTATAGCCGAACGCACGGAACCCTGCATGCTAGCCTACCATCCCCGAATAAAAATCCAGACCGTTTCTTCGCACACATATTCCTTACTAGAGCAATCCAAGTGTGAAAGACCTTCATTAGTCCACTATAACGGCTGATTCAGTTAGTGATGAGTGTTTCCTGGCACTATAGAACGTAATGCCGCAGCGGTTGCAATGCCCCCTGCTTAGCAAAACTCAGACTTTATGGTCAAGAGCAGCGATAGTACCGCAACGCTGCGGTACACGCAGAAATGATGCTTTGGTTCAAGCCAAGTGATGTACCTTTTTGCCAGTGGATGGCAAATTACCACTGACCTCTAGCATCTAGACTCCTTTCAGAAATCCAGGCAATGAATCCGTACCTGGACGCAGTACAAATTTCAGCAAGCCTCATCCATTTTTCGGTTCTTGATAAGCCCAGGCCACGGAATGAGCAGTATTCAAAATGTTTAATGTGCCTGCATGGCCAGTGCACAGGACAATTGAAACTTTTAAATGCCACAGTTTGCACCCAGACCACGAGGACATGTAATTATCTCCAATCAGCACCCTTACAAGGGGCTTTGCAAGGGAGTTCATTCTTCACACCACTAACTGCATAATTGCTTCCATACTAAATATACTTTGAAGCTTTTTTACGTGAAAAATGTGTACACAAGGCAGAGAAAAATCTGTGCATCTGAGGTTTAGCTGAATTATAACATAACCAACTCTTTGTTTTGTGCAGTCCACATCGAATTATCTTTGGGTCAATTTAGTTAACAGGCCGATTGTTTAACATGCAATTCGTGTTAGGTCAATGGGCCTCATGAAATATTCAGAGTTGCTTCATCCGTTATGCGGCGCACCTCGGAACTGTTCATCCCACATGCAGCGAGAGCGGGGGGGGGGGTATTTTGAAGTGGAATTGAAGAGGTCACCACTTGCCTACCTTACCTCATCTGTGAAATGCAAGATTCTTCAGACTATGATTCTACACAACAAATAGTTGCCTTATGTATCCTCAAGGCGTCTAGGTTTATAGCCGGAATATTATTGCCATAGCTGTTTGTTATGCGGCTGGGCCTCCTTAGTAACCACGTCATAGTTGTATTTATGAAATATGGCATTTCGTTAATGTGTTTTTTGGAATGTAATTACTAGCATCAATTTGTCCCAGAGTTATATCGCGAAAATACCACGTGCTACAATGCCATCCAGCGTTGTCCCTTAACAAAACGTATCCAATAATGTGTTGCCACGGCGCTCTCAATGCAGAATAAATGCAGTCTCCACACTGAGAAGTGACCGTAAAGTTTCACAACTAGCTGAAGGTGTCAATTTCACGAGGCACATTTAGGATGCATGTTCGTTACATACATATTCCACAAAGCTTGAGCTTTAAATATCCCCTGCAAGTAATATGCGTGTCTTAGACAATTTGTCCTACTTTAGCCATTTATCTCGGTATTAACCCGATTAATTTTTAAACCATAACAGCATGTTCAGCGCTCTGGGAGGAAGCGACAGCGCTTTGCGCTATATGAACCGATAACCCAAGTCCAATTTGCAGCCATGACCAACATCAGCAACTGAACACCACCCTACACTTCAACCAACAATGACTGAAATGGGGTGAAAAGGCCTTCATCCGGCAGTGGATTGACATATGGGTATGAATTATTATCTCTAGTAGCAGAAATGGCTAAATAAAAAGTGAATTGTACTTTTGATTTGAATTAACAATGTTGCTACGTGTTGTGTCTCAAGCTAAATACAGTATAATTATATTAATACGAATTATAAATATTATTTATAACGCACACATTCATTCAATTTCGAAGGAATTTACTGAAAGAGACAACGACTCAGAGGCCTGCAGAGGGGGAAGTCAAGCAACGTGGTTAGCCGGCATCGACTCCCCAAACACGGCATCCCATATACTTTGATGTTATCGGCCAAACAATTAAGGAGTGTTTTTTTAGTTGTGGGAGGAAACCGGAGAACCCGGGGGAAACTCATGCAGAAGAGGGGGAGAACACACACTCCACACAGAAAGGCGCCCGAGGTGGAACTCGAACCGCCTCAGACAGAACCTTCTTTCTGTGAGGCGCAGATGCCGCCACTGCGCCACCCCGCCGCCTGTGTGGTAGAGTGGTTAGCAGACTGAACTCGTGACCTTCCGATCGGCTGGGTTGAAAGTGCAATTACTGGTTGGGTGTTGACTCATCACTTCAGGGTCGATAAAATAGCTACCAGTTTGTGGAGAAGTCAAGAGTGATTGTGCTATGGGTAGAATCACCACCACCACCACCATACGAAGCTAGAACTTCCACCACTGGCTCAGGGTTGTAAGAGATAAGTGCCACCTGGGTGCTCATTTGAGCGGGAGATCACTCCGGCTTTGTATGCAATAGGCACGTGCAGAAACCCACACGCATCCGTCAACAGAATACTATTCAATTCCTCAAGGGTACCGAGAAAGACATCAGCAGCGGAAAAGAAGTTTGTACATTATTGGAAAAAAGTCACGAAAAAGCAAACACATACACCCCTTTAGAATTACAACTAGGTCAACACTTTTACATAAAGTGATAATTAAACGTTACACACATTTCTTTGATCAAAACACGGAACCCGTTTCTCCCTGATGACTCCCGTACCACAAAAAGCAAATGCTGGTTGTTTGTGCTCCCTTGTGAAGCTCCAAATCCTCCAGCAAATGTGGAAAACGTCCCTCTTCTTCCAATTTACTTTCAATAAGGGTTCATGTTTTTTAGGGTTTAGGGGCCAAATCCATGCCCTTCCTGCCATTTCCGAATTTTACCCCGTCAATCTGGCCCTTTCTTATCCGACAGCCACCTGTCACCAACCCCAACAGGATGATGGATGCTCAGCGGGCGCTTGCCAGTTGTGTTCATGGAGGCCAAACATTACTTCAGTGCATCCACATTTGCTGCAGCCACCCCGCACTCGAAAACTAATTGCCTGGGATGTATTGCAATTATTGTCCCTTCTGCAAGGTACTTGGGTGGTATCTGGTTTTTTTTGCACATAAATATGCAATATTTTTACTCGCAGATGAGATAACCTTCACAAATTTGTGGCAATGAATCATAAACGCATGGATAGAAAACATTTAAATGGAAGCGTTTCTACAATTAGATTGTATAAAATACCTACATGTGTTTCTTCACATCCACAGTACCGTGTTCAATATTGCAGCGGATACTGTAATTGCTTTCAACACCCTAACGAAAAATCAAGTTAGTATTTTTTTGTAGAATTTTCAACAATCAACCAAGCTGCACCACCACCATGGGCCCCTAAAACATCGCTCATTGGCGACTGTCTCCAGACATGATTTCTTGACTGCAATAATCACGACCAACTGTGATGCCTATTGTCAAAGGCGCATCTGGAAGCCACTTAACACCTTGCTCTATAGATCTTCTTCTTTGCGATTCTTCGAAGCACTATGGTCAGCTTCTGGACATCGTTGTCTTTCAGCTCGGCTTCGAAGTGTTTGGTAGAATTCGCAGGCAACACCAAGTATTACCTGACAGGGATCGCGACGTGAACGCTTCTACCTTGACCCCCGCTCTATAGATTACACTTGCTCATGTTAAAGGACGCAAAAACAAAATATTTCACCTGCACAAGAGGACGAATTTTAATTTGTGACACAGGGGTGAGTTTCCTTTTGGAAAACCATAGGAAGTCTAACAATGTTGGTGTATTTCATTTATAAAGGATTTTCAAAACACGCGACTCGTTCTCACAAGTAATGCCTAGCAGTGAGTGCGCAAAACACAACGATAGTTACAAATAATCTAAGCCACAATTTTAGGAAACTACTGCCTATGAAATCAATAAAAACCTGCCCAATCTTATTAGATCTCAGCAAAGAAGAAGGGTAGAGTTTGGTTAGTTTTTGAATGGGTGACCACTATCTGGGCTTGCCAGGTATTGAAGACATGGGATATGGCAGTGTCGAGTGGTACCTCTCGTATGAGCGGCTTTCTCTGGTTTCCTACGGCATGCTAACTATTCCGCGATGGAATTGGCCAAATATCCCAATGAACGACCCTCCTGAACAAGAGCATTGAAGCCGTAGCGGTCTGACACCTACTTTCTAAGTGCGTCATAGCTGGCATATGCACACGCGTGAACAACCGGCATATCAACCACTAGACTCACACTTGCAAAGTTCTGCACGTTCCTGATAATACCTTTTGTTGTGGGAATGTTCTACATGGCAACACGAATGCCTGTTGCTTCCCAATATAAATATCCTCTGTCTCGATGGCTGCTCTAGATGGTTATACCACATGCTTGTAATCTAGGTTCCTCTTCCCTATACAAGAATTGGTCGTGGAATCAATTAAACCCGGCTTAAACCCACGGTGGCATATATGATTGGCACAAAGACGTCTGCCGTTTGGGCTGGTTTAAAGTCACAACTCCTGCTCTAGTGATGTGGCAATGTCTGCTGCAGCTCCTACCGTCTCTTTGCAGTAAACCACCACAGCATGCAGTGGTCAATCCGTTCTATGAGCAACAGATTTACCGATGACAAATTAAGCGTGCCAGTGCCCAATTGTGGACTAGAATGTGTTTCTATCACATTAAAGTTACGCACGGGTGGCACGGGTGCCTTTCTGTGTGTAGTTTGCATGTTCTCCGTGTCCACGTGGGTTTTTGCCGGGCACTCCTGTTTCCTCCCACAATCCAAAGACATGCGCTGCTGCATAAGTTAATTGGCCTGTGGACTAAATTACCCCCGGTGCCCTGTGCTAGAGTGGCGTCCCACCCTGGGCATAGTCCTGCCTTGTGCACCGTGTCTGCCGAGATGGTTGCGGTAAGCCGGAGCCTCTGTACAGGATTAAGCGGTTTCTGACAACGAATAAATAAATTAAAGTTACGCTTCAATGGGTAGTACCGGTAGCCTTGGCATAACTAATGGACTAGCTCATTCGAAGACCAAAACAATTCATAAGTCTTAAAATGATGGGCATTTAATTACCACTGAGAAAAAAGGCTCGACTCTTAAATATTAATCGTAGAAATTTTAGTAACACAACTGAAATTGTTGTTTTGCCAACAGAATAAGGAAACAAAATCCATAGAAACAGACAGGCTCTGGCTTTAATACACTTTTGGCATTATTCCCAGGAAGCCATATAGTGACTGGGTTGTCAATACGTAATCACCCTATCGGGTCCTGGAGGAATCCGATGGTTTAAAATTAAAGGTGGCTTAGCACCATTATACACCTGCATAAGTATACTGCAGTGTTGCATTAGTATAATTATTTGAACCCTCGCTTCACGCCGATGCAAGTGCATCGAGCAAAGTGACAGTTGGTTGACAATTGGCTCGTTAAATATATACCTTCCAAAATCTGCAGCTTTCATTTTGAGATTAAATTGATTTTGAGAGTTAATTCCCAGCTTTCCCAAACAAATTAAAGCACGTCAGTACGCACCAAGCGCAACTGTTAAGATCAATAATAAATTTACCAAAAGACCAAGTGCATTTCCACAATATCCCATCAATTTTGGATGGGTGGCGATATTCGTAGAGTTGTTGTTTTGATGCTGTAAGCACATAAACAGCATGCACACATTCCAACTTTTGGTTATTCCTTTCGATTTTTTTAAACCCAAAAAGTTCAGGAAAGAGCACGTTAATCTTTTATTCACATTGGCTTACATCTTTAATATCTCTGCAAATAACTTGCTCGATAATCAAGCTGCTTTTATACCCCCCAGACACACCCCCTTCCTGTGTACCACCTGCCAGAAGCTAATGAAACCTGCATTTCATAATGCATTCATTTGCACCTCTCCAGCTACAATAACATGGGAATCCATCTCCTACACCCAGTTCACTGACGAGCAGAAACAGACGCAAGTCCCTTTTTCCCCCCCAAATATGTTCATGTAATTGAACTTCTCGACTTATCGTACCGGTAATCGACAGAATATTCGATCACTCAAATAATGTGAAAGTTCTGTTAGAATTGTACGTAATTCAGAAGAAACCGAGTCTAGTCAGCAACATCCCCTTGACTGCATTTATCCAAACGCAGTAACGCAAAATGTTGGATGGATTATCAATTTGCTCCCAAGATATGCTGCAAAGTGTGGTGATGATACTTATGAAGCATACATAGAACTTGCCCTCACTATGGGTAATCACACCAATTTGATGTTTAAAGGGTTTTTTTTCCCTCCTCTACAACATAACGCCTTTAAAAGTTAGTTGTCATACGAAGCTATATTGAGTGATAATGCTACTTAAAATGATTTCACCACCTTGAAAAGGTGCATTATACACTAAGTAAAATCTAGCTGTATGACACCATTGTGATGTCGCTACAATTAAAAGTTGTAATGACGTGTGTGACTTCAACGCCTCCGGCGTATGCGTGTTAAGCAGCAAAAGTGTAAGAATTCAAATTCGATTTGTTAAAAGCGTCTAGGACACTTCATCGCCGACAGGGATGATGGCCAGCGAAAGAGACTGGTGACGGAATGACGGCCAACGTGGGGAACGTGCCCAAGGGGATTGCCACCAGAGGTGGAACGGTGACCTCAGTTCATGTGCAAACATTACATGGATTCTGGCATCACATCACCATGAAGGATAGAAACCTGTACATGGGGGGCTTTCATCCACCATGGCAGCTGATGGTAATTCTGGATTACCCTGTTCTTTCTCAGCAATGGGTTAATTATCTGTTGCTCAGGAGAGACGTTAATCATATTTAACAAAGTAAACGTAAGTCCTCTGTGATGGCCTGGCGTCCCATCCTGGGTATAGCCCTGCCTTGCGACCTGTGTCTGCCGGGATAGGCTCCGGCTCACTGCGATCCTGTGCAGGATTAAGTGGTTTCTGACCGTCCACCAAGGTAGAAGCGTTCACGTAGCGATCCCTGTCAAGAAATACTTGGTATTACCTGCAAATTCTACCAAACACTTCGAAGCCGAGCTGAAAGACAACGATGTCCAGAAGCTCAACAGATGCCAGAAGCCCCTCAGTCAGGAGCAAGAAGAGAGGTCAATGCCCGCCGCCTTTAAGGCCAGCACTGACTATTATATCTCTAAATGTTGAAGGGCTGTCTGCAACTAAAGCAGAACTTGTTGCAATTGGAAACTTTCATAACCATCACGCTTCGAAGAATCGAATCGAATTCGAAAACCGTCCACCAAGAACCCTTTACAGGGTGGCTGGGGCAAAACAAATCCACGAAACGGCACGAATACGCTGCCTGTGACGCGCGTTCTTGTTCGCATTGTATCACACGTCGTCAATCTAGCTCACGCAGATGGTGACGATAGGACCGGTTGCTTTTTTGGTTTGCGCCTCGGTGCCAGATGGGCCACGGACCAAGCGACAGATGCGGCGGCGGCAGCAACAGCCGCTCTGAACCCACGCGCAGCGGACACAGGGAGAGGCGGCCTCTGCCAGCGCCGTGGAGCGAGTGGGTCACAGAGCCGCTTGACGAGACCGAACAAAAAACACTGCCAAGGCTGAGAGTCGAGCAACCTGCTCACGTACAAGGGAATGCCCTTGCGCGCGGTTTTTTACGTGTTGAAGAAAAAAAAAAGGTGACAAATCCATCCATTGTCAGAAACCGCTTAATCCTGTACAAGGTCGCGGTGAGCCAGAGCCTATCCCGGCAGACATAGGGCGCAAGCAATCAAATCTAGAGGATTAATCAATTAAAAAAACCTGAGCCTCCACTCAATAACGCGGTGAACAAGCTTGGACCAGCTCCGGTTTGAAATATCAATTTCCATAGTGCTGGTGATAAGGTAAGTTCGCCAAATGTGCTGCTTTTTTGTGTTAAACGGAGAAAATGTGTTTTCGCCATCAGTAGTAAATATACGTAAAAAAAACGTGCTCTCCACCCAATGAGTCTGATTTCGCTAAGGTGATAAGCTATGGGTGAACTGTGGCCTTGGGTTGAGTTTAATTTGGCAATGACCAGCTCAAGGTGATTCACCTTCCACGATCAAGTTATTAACTGTCGACATGTCTTTGTCTAACAAAACTCACACGGAGACATACTGCAAACTTTAAATGTGAGCAGCATCGAGGCTCTTTTTGAGGTGAACTCACACCTGAGTGCAACACTTTCAACAGGAGTTTATCAGCACGAAGAGGCACATCGGATCCGTCTATAGTTGTGCAGTTATTTATTCGTTTTCAGCTTCAAAGCGATCATGCAACTTTCATTTGATAGGATCAAAGACTGGTTCCTCTCAGACAAAGCAATGCCTTGGCCGACCTACAGGCAGTTGGGCAAATCATTGCTGCTGCGGTTGCCGGTTCTGCACAGTTTAGTTTGGGTTTATTTGATATAAGTAGGTGGAAACTCAAGAGGCCATGATTGGGCGGCAGCGTGGCGCAGTGGTAACATCTGCGCCTCCCAGCAAGAAGGACCCGGGTTCGAATCTCGGCTCGGGCGCCTTTCTGTGTGGAGTTTGTGTGTTCTCCCCCTGTTCTGCGTGGGTTTCCTCCCACAAGTTAAAAAAAAACTCTCATTAATTATTTGGCAATATGGCGCCGGCAAACCGCCTAGCTGCCTCCTCCGCCTCTGCGCTTTCCTCTCGCCTCTGAGTCGTTCTCTCGTCGATGAATACCTACGACATTGAATGAATATGTGCGCGTTATAAATATAAAATTATTATTATTTACCAAAGCGACATAAAAAAGGGACGAAACCTTCATCAGTGCAAACAAAAAAATAACGAAATCATTTCCGGAAAAAATCTTCCCGCACGTGGAGCAAACATTGTGATAAAATGCAGAACAGTAGAACTTGAACACAAATTGGAGAGCTGTACAGAACGATTATGAACACCTATGCAGTGTTGAATAATGATTTCAGATGATGCTGTATCCTTCATCAGAAGGCGGTACACAACTGAGCAGGAAATGAGGGCTCGTAGGTTCATCCCTACACAGATCAAAATCTGTGCTAAGCATCAGTAAGCCTCCAGACACTAGAGGGCTCATCACCCCTCCTGGGGAAACATGGCTGCCGGGAAAGTATGCAGGACATTTTATTTTTACATCGCTCATTTGATGGGCAATTAAGCCTAACAGCAACAACATATGTGGATATACATTATTCATACGTTGGATATTCCTATTTATTCATTTTTTTTTACTATTTGGAGGAGTTTTTCATGATGTATTATATGCAAATATTTGCATACACAACATGCATAGATGTATGTATTTGTTTACGTTTGTAAATTATCTACGTTTACATTGTGTCGTACGATCTGTTTGTATGTTCGCGATTTTCAGTTGGCATTACAATTCGACACCCAGATAATTGATATGTTGAAATGACCCTATTTATCACATGTAGCTATTAATCCCGTGCATGGCTTACGAATGCAAATATTCAGGGCAATCTTCAATCAATCCCAAGCTCTGCATGAGCAGAGATTACAGGTGAAAGCATTCCTGGCATTTAACATTCAACAATTAGCAAACGTGTCAAATACTGCACGAAATAAAAGTAGGCCTTGAAATAAAAATGATCGATCTATGCTTCACTGCTATTAGAGTGACAAGACGAAGCAATTTGACTCTAGTCACCTGATTCATGCAGCTTGGAAGCATCGCATTGACTGATTAGGGTGGTGTATCTGCCAGTCATCTCGGTCAGGCAGCGCATGACACCTGGGTCTGTCCCGTGTCCTGTCGGCAAAACTTCGACACTTCACGTAGCCTCAAGGTGCACCTGGCCTGGCACAAGCGCCGTGGTGACGTCACTGCCACTTAGTGGCAAATGGCGGTTGTTGAAGTATGGAAAAAAATCCTCACAGCTGGCATAACGTTATCATAATCATGCCTCTCAAGGCGACCACCTCTATATGCCCTGCAGTAGGGGACCCCCAGTGGCAGCTGTGCCTGTGTGGGACAAGGTGAATGTCGCACTGGCCAGCAAGTGGGCATGAGTATACCAGCAGGGGGAGACGTTGCCTTTTTCAGGCATATTATTAGCGAGTAATAAAAAAAACTAGGCAGAATTAGACTCTTTTCTAATTAAGTCTTAGGATATTGATTAATGCGGCACGCATTTAACAAGGTGGTGTTTGGGCTTGAATCACAAACCTTTGCAACAAACGAGACGTCTCGCGTGGAAATCTCGAGGACGCACATTACAAGCATGTGTACATGCTTGTACTATACATATGTACACGAGTGAAGATTCAAATACTCTTGCAATCAATCCATAATTGTGAAGTGCTCTTGGTTAATCTACAAAAAAATACGTATTAATGTCCCTATTAGTACTTTTTGGGGGATCAATGTAGAAGCGTTCACGTCGCGATCCCTGTCAAGTAATAGTTGGTATTACCTGCAAATTCTACCAAACACTTCGAAGCCAAACTGAAAGACAACGATGTCTAGAAGCTCAACAGATGCCAGAAGCCCCTCTGGAGCAAGAAGAGAGGCCAATGCCTGCCGCCTTTCAGGCCAGCACTGACTATTATATCTCTAAATGTTGAAGGGCTGTCTGCAACTAAAGAACTTGTTGCAATGGGAAACTGTCATAACCATCACGCTTCGAAGAATCGAATTCGAAGTACTTTTTGGAAAAAAAAAATCTTTAAAAAAATAAATGACAAATGAAAAGGCGACTGGATATTGCAGAGGGGAAAACAAATCACAACGCTTTGTTAGAACACTTGTTCATGGGGAAAAATATAATGGGCCTAAGAAAAGAACATTAGTCAACAATTTTGCCCGACGGCATTTGGCCAGGTGGATTTTGGTATTGTTGCTCGGGTTATATAAATTGCCCTGGTTGAGAACCAATTGACCCAAACAGATCAGGCTTGTAAGCGCCATTGGTCGATGAAACGTGCACGCAGGCAGCTATAGACGGCTATCGACACTGCACAGGAATGCACCTGGGATACATTGTAGCATTCCCAGAGTCCCCATGCCAGGTGTCGAAAATAGAGTTGATTATAAAAAGTGACAACACACAAACGTGATTTACAATGACTTGTGTGAGGCTACACGAATGCATAAACATTTTCACAGCAATGTAGGGCTTGGAAGTAAATTATTATTTTTTGTTGCGTTTCCCACGTGGAATTATATTGTAAATTATTTCCAGAAACACTGCAAGAAGGGATGTCTGGTCCACTCTCCTTGGACTGCTGCCACCAAGACCCTCACCAGGACAAGCTGTTTAGAAAATGGATGGATGGACTGCAAGAAGCCTAATGATTCCTCCAACGTGGGAGGTGAAATGTCATTAGCGAGAAGGAACGCTCGACACTGGTATTCCGAAGGAGGCGCTCTTAAGAGCAAATCGCAGTAGCCTATCTCGGCAGACACCGGGTGCAACGCAGGGCTATACCTTGGATAGGACGACAGTCCATTGCAGGGCACCGGGGACAATTTAGTAATGTCAATTAACCTAGGCATCGTGTCTTTGGACCTTGAGAGGAAACTGGAGTCCCCAGTGAACACAACAAGCGCACCCGGGTAGAACATGCAAACTCCACACAGAAAGGTACCCGAGCCGGGAATTGAACCCGGGTGGTTCTTGCTGCGAGGTGGTAATAATAATAATAGCATTTATATAGCGCCTTTCACCCGAGGGTCACAAAGCGCTGCACAGAGCTGCAGAGAGAACGACATGTCAACAACGACAGAGCACGGAAAATCAGCAATAATTTTTTTTGGGGTTTTTTTTTTGAGAGAACGGCACAACAACAACGGGGAGACAACGGGGGAGACAGAAAACATCTCGGCACGGCACCGATAACCCACTCCAACAATCCAAGCCAGGGGAAGGAACGAATGCTTCTGAAAAGGTGCCAGAGGAAGGAACGAATGCTCCCAAAAAGGTGCAGGTATGAAGAGAGCCAACAACCTGGCACGACAGCGCCGAGCCGCATCAGAAGTCCTGACAGGACGGTAACACTACTCACAGCACCACTGTGGTGCCCGTGTGCCCAAAAAGGAACATGAAAATAGTTTTGACTACGTTGTGCAGCAGTTGAGCCACACCAATAGCTGGAAGTCACGAACCGCAGAGCGGCATGCTGACCCACTTAAAGACGCAACAACCCGTTCCTCCCTCTCATTGGAAACATTTTGTACGTTTCCTATAGCAACAAGATAATTAATTTTGCAGTACGTAAAAAAAACCCAGAAATTAATGTTAAAGCTGTTTTGAGTTCAGCAAAGAACATCACACGCATATGTGGCCATGTCTTAGCCAGCCGGACTAGTCACGAATCTCACACCGTGGAAGCACATAGTATAATACCACTGCCCACTTCAAACATTTACTGACAATTTCAGATAATCAGGCTACTCCTGAAGTAGTGTATATTTAATCATACGGTTTATGTGCAATTCCATGGGCGTGTTCATAGGTCTGTTGGTCTTTGTACGTCTATGAAATTGCACGCGAGTCTCACACCATCATGGGCCACACACAGTAACGCCGCTGTCCGATTCGATCTTTCATCGGCAGCTTTTCAGATATTCACCATGAGGCTACTCCTCAAGCCATCCACTCACTGGCTCATCGACCAATCTTAACACCAACGTATACATGTTACTGATCTACCCACTGCCTTACGAAACGTGTTACGCAAATGAAAACGTTTCATCATGAAAAGCTTAATATATTGTCATAAAAATGAAATACTGTATTGAATTTATATGTTCTCTTGGCAATCTAAGGTTGAACAAAGTCACGTAACATTTTAAAACGGAGGGAAAAACTCCACGGTCACCGAGTTGATATTTTTTTTTATATCTGGGCATTGCAAATGAAATCACTGCACACATTAACTTGCCAATAACTACAATAGGGATTAGTTAAATGATTGGTTTACCAACCTTTGTAGGCTCATTTATATTTTCAACAAAAAACATCTCTGGAGAAAAAAAATGCTACCCTATAATTTGTGTTAAACAATTGTATACAACGCTCGGCAATTTAATGTCAACACGTTAATTCTATATTATATTCCGCGACTAACCTGGCGTATCCATCCACACGTCGCCAGTGGTTCGATCTCCCCGCACGGCAGTTGATAACGGGTCTCATGTCGCCACCTTTGTCCATCCTGCAATACAAGTTGGTGGAATCCAGTTAGTCTATCGACAGTTGTCGTGGGGGTAAAGTATGGGTATTTTAACTTGTTCCAAGACATCAGGCCAGCAAGGGTGAGTAGCTTATTTATCATCCACCATTGTTAGAAACCGCTTAATCCTGTATAGGGTCGCAGTGAGCCGGAGCCTATCCCGGCAGACACAGGGCGCAAGCCAGGGATATACCCACGATGGGACGCCAGTCCATTATGCGACAGCTTAAATAACGTTTAGGAGCTATTTAGAGGCCCTTCCAGCTGAGGGCCTTTTGCCATCAGTGACATGAGCGAGCGATTGCAGGTATGCTCCTTCACCTATTAAATTTCAAATAGTCGTGATACAAAAATGAAGAGCTGCTGCATTTAATATTTTCTGCAATTCAGTCACTGCTGGCTGCACGTGGCATCAAAGCAGGTGCGTACAATTAAAACACTCCTGTGATTTATGATACAATCACTAATCCCGGTTAGCGACCCGTTGCAAGCGTTATCAGTGTGTTGGTGTATTTAAATCTGGAACCTTGACGTTTGTGCTCTTGGAGGGGGGGGGGGGAATGCTGATCTGTGGCTGCGATAACCTCGAGGGGGTTTGGATGCGGTGAGATTTACTGATATGCAGCTAACCTTGCCTTCCAAGCATTGCATCATTAGCAATCCACGTGTGCTACGTGGACGACCACCCTCCGCACGAGATTGAAGAGTGCACGCTCGTATTTACAGATCACATTAGATCAAGGCTTGGGCCATCCCTGAAGAGGCTTCATCCGCACACCGTCGCCGAATACGTTTGTCACTTTGTGATTCTTCTTCTTTGCGATTCTTCGAAGCGCGATGTTAAATTACAGTTTCCCATTTTCTTACACAGCCCCTTGCATTTTCATTGATAAAAACGTATATAACGTATGGCAACGTTTCAATCCACCGCAGGATGAAGGCCTCCCCCACACCGCACCAGTCATGCGATATGTTGGACTACACTTCATCATGATGGTCATTGCGGATACCGACCGTCACTGATGTTTGCCCTGGCTGGGAATTAAACTTACGTCTCCAGGTTCATAGTCCAGAGAGCTAACCACTGCTATGCTATTATTTCACCCAGTTATATTTACCTTGCTTGTACACTAAACTGTACATGACACGGACTAAAAATAACGTTATATTTTACGCTTTATGTGCATGACATTTAATAGTGTGATCGCTTATGAACTATAGTACTGATTTATTTTAAATGTACAGTATTCACTTCATTTCAGACGTAGAAAGCGGAGCATAAACATAGCCCTGCGATGCATTATTAATCGCACTTGTATACATCAAGTCTAAAATATGTATTTCAAGGGGCATAAAAAGGAAGGAAAATAGAAGGCAAGTGAACACGATTTAAAATACTGGGAATGTGAGCATTTTTACTGGTCACAGGCAGCTCCAATGGCGTTGTGATGCAAATGGCTACAGCGTACCACAATTAGGCGACTGGCGGGTGACAGGCATGGGTGGGGTAAAGTGCGGGTACTCACATCTTCCAAGACATCTGACCAGGGTGGAAAGGAATAGGTTAAATAACATATAGATGGGCTCTCCAGACAAACCCCCAAGTCAGGGTTTTTTTTTGCCAGGAGCAGAGCGAGCAAGCCACTTTACCAGCCTCTGACAACTTGATAAACATACATTGTCAGAAACCGCTTAATCCAGTACAGGGTCGCGTTGAGCCGGAGCCTTTTCTCGGCAGACACAGATATACCCAGGATGGGACGCTAGACCATCACAGGGTACAAAAGGGGCAATTTAGTCACCAGGCCAATTAACCCATGCAGCAGCATGTATTCGGACTGTGGGAGGAAACCGGACTGCCTGGCGAAAACCCACACGGACACGGGGAGAACATGCAGACTCCACACATAAAGGCCCCAGAGCTGGGATTCGAACCCGGGGTCTTTCTTGCCACGAGGCGATAGCGCTGCTCACTGCGCCACCATGCCGCCCCATGTGATCAACATTTACAATTGAAACTAAGCTCTTCAGCGTTCTTAAACCCAAATCCATGTTGTGCTCTCATGAGTTACTGAGTGGCGTGAATATGCGCTTATGCTGAATTACAGACTACAAAAAATATTGATCAAGCCTGGGGAGTTAGGCTGGAAAATAATTACATTCGAAGTGAACGCATCAGCGTTTGTGTGCCGTCTGCCAATGTGAGAAATACCTGGTAGCAAGACAGAAAAAAATAGACCAGCAAAAAGGAATCATTGAAAAGCCATTTGGGTAAAAGGTGCCAACTCAGTGAATCTTCACCAATCGGCAAACTGGCAGGTGAATTAATTGGCACCATTCAGTTAGAGGATGGTGGGCAGCGTAGAAAAAACAATTCTTATAAATTATATCTCTACACGTAACAAATTGCTTAAAAATAACAATGCATCTATCGCCAATTGAACAATCGCGCTATTGTTGGTGCTTTACAGTACCGGCATTGCACGTGAAAAAAAACACGTCGAAATATACAATGAAGCGGCGTGATGTGTGTATTAATTGTGCAAGAACAATCTTGTTAAGGTAGACAGCCTTCACGAGTAAAATGGCACAGAAAGCTGGTTCGCTTGCATATGGTGTTCCCTTAGGATATCATTAGTTGGGAAATGTTGATAAATATGGCCGTCTAGCCGTCAAGGTCTCCTGGCCCTCTTGCTATTTCTCTCAGCAGAAACAACTGTACTGTATTCACGCTAATAGCTGCAACACAATCTTCCACCCTAGCACGTAACGTTACATTACAGGGCTATATGTTGGGTATTTTTTTTTATCCCCCCTCATGTTTGTTATTTTTTTAAGCACATTTTTTTTATTGCTTAGAATTTTTATTATCATAAAAAATATTGTCTTGTCAACATCGCTTCCTATTTTGTAGTTACACACCCATGCCAAACGTAGAACGTGTATGTTTTGAGATTTAAATTTTCTTTGCTTCGAGAGACTGATGTTTCATATTTTGATATACAACGCAAACGTAGTTGTCAATAGCTTTTTTTTCGTTATCAATGAGATGATTAATATTAGATGCTGCAGGTGTTTTTTGTCTCCATTTTTACTCTGCAAACTGAAATAAATGGGGAGAATTGTTCACACACTGGGTCAGACAAAACAATAAACTGCTAATGTGGTACACGGGAGAGCTATTTTTAGCTCTCCACAGCAATACAGTGTAGCATACCCTACAATTTTCTTAAATTATATTTTTCACATTAATTTGGAGCCTCACTCCACAGCATGTGGCACCAAGACTAAGGATGCCATTCATGCCAAGGTATATTTATCTGCAATTAACTTGTTTGTTAATGCAGTCCCCCAAAATTCAAATTACCGATGCTCATCATGGCAGATGAGCAGCATTGAGTAGTTAGTTGTTTCTGAAAGTGACCGCTAAAAGAGTTCTCTGCTGTAGGGGTGTGTGCGGCAGTCCTGGGGTTGGAATATTATACCAAAATGCAAACAAGTCTCTCAGCCCAGTGGCAACCACAAGATGGGAGTGGGACCCTGGGTAATGTGTGGATTTTAAAAGCCTGAAAACGTCAACGTGACCAATGGTTCTCAGACACGCTGGGAACAGAGTGGAATACCACCCAATGTCTTGTCGCAGCCATCAAACACCACACCAGGATGACACCATTGGCTTTGGTCGAGTGGTAGGACAGTCTTTGCTTTGCGTGTTTTTAAACAGTGAATATCACAGCCTAAACAGGATAACTTTTTGCAAGTGCATGCATCATTAGGTAACTTGATTTACTTAAAGGCGGTATTGTTAAAAACAATTACTCGTGCCAAAAACCTAAACATAAAGGCAACTAATAATGTCGGTGAAAAAAATAAGCCAAAATAATGGCAGGCCATCGGTAAAAAAAAGCATTTGTTCTGAACATCCACCTCAATATACCTTGTGACAATAACCAGCCCTGACATCACTGTGTATGAGATAATGCAGTAAATTAGTCGTCGCCATCAAGGGCACAACAACATTATTTATTATTAACTTGAGAACGTCTGGTCCACGAGATCATATTTCCTTACAGATCTCCGAATTGTAAAGTTGTCGGGCCCGGTTGGATTATTTATCATGATCCGGCACTGACTAGAAATGCACTGTTTATAAAACGTGAATCTGCAATGTTTTTTCTTTTAAAAGTTTTGTTAGACAAGGTCCGGCAAGTAACGTTATAAAACTCCCAGTTTGAAACTCATATGTTTAGTGGTACAACTTAACCTTTTAATACCACACTAGTCAGAACATTAGCTTGTCGCAAAATATGTTTAATTTTGTACAATTTATATTAAATTTAAAATATACCCCAGACCAAACTAATAAAAAACAGTGTACATTTGCGAGCTTCTGCTTTACTGCTCTGCAGTGTGTTTCAGTTTGTACCGCATGTTGATCGAGATGTCTGACATCACTGCACGTGCCGAAAACTTATTCTGGGAGTGGAATTGGGAGCTTCCTCAGAAACTGCTAGTAAATTATTTAGGAACATATTCAGTTAGCTAATCGTTGTGGGTCAGTTCAGGAAGAGCTGCAATCTGTTGCTGAGGAAAGGGATGTTTGGTCCACTCTCCTTGGACTGCTGCCACCGCGACCCTCACCAGGACAAGCTGATTAGAAAATGGATGGATGGCTAGAAGGAACCGTTGAGCTATGGTCTGAAGTTGTTTTAAACAATCGTCCAGCGGGGAGGGGTAAGCGATTATGCTGAATTACACAGGCGCAACCAGGAAACAGAATGGAGCGCTGAATAAAAATCGTTAAAGCAATAAGAATAAAGCCTCAAATGGTAACAATATAAGTAAAGCATGTTAATGGTATATAAGTGGAAGGCTTGCGCTTCAAAGATGTGGCTTATTTATGAACTTGAGCAATTTTCTGCGAGTAAGTCCGCTGAACGGCTACTTTTACAGGAAGCTCATAAAGTATACATTTAAAAACAGGTATACTTCCTAGCATGGGCATGTTTTATGTATATATGAAATATTAATATTTAGAAGTCAGTATTTTCATAGCAGTGATGAAACATACCCCATCACCACACCCCCGGAAACATGTTGAGGCACCACTCCCCTGCCTGCCGTGGGTTTGATTTATAGAAGGCACTGTTGTGTTGCACAAATGCCCTGGCTCCCGATTGCAGTGCCGTTTGTCATATTTCTGTTCGACGAGGCTTTCAAAAAGTCGCCAAAGTTTTCGGAGTTCTGGGAACTTTGCTGGAGTAGTTTTCATTAAAATTTCCACTATTGTGGAAAGCGAAAACAAAATAGAATCTGCATTATGTCAAAGGTCTGCATTTAAAGTTTGATTGAAGCCATTAGGGTAGGGAGAGAGCTCACTAAGTCACTGAAAATAATTAAGAGCAACCATGCAGCGTACATGAATTTGATCGACATAAATAACAAGCCCCTAAAAACTTCAACCCAAACAGTGAAGGACTGCAGTTCATATTTTCGCAAGGAGCATATTCACGATTCCTTTCCATCCATGTGGTGGTCAGTGCTCAACCGAAGAAGGCCGGCTTTGTTTTACATGCGTATCATCTCTGCCTAATAGCCAAACCGGCTGTGGACGAAAATGAAAAGGCTATCGTCGGATCACTTATCATTGGAAAATTGATTATTTTAACCAGGCACCCGTAACAAGGCTGCACGAGGCTGTGTCTGAAAAACCAAAGAGGAAATGGCTTTGGTTGGCCACGGCTGAGGTGGCCTGAGATCTTGTTACCGTGGGTGACACCAGAAATCATTAGTGATGGTCGGGTCTCTCTTCCTTTAATCGAGGCTTTGAAGTTTTGCCTTGTGCCATCGCTTCTCGCATTTCTAGAGCATCTCTGCCGTGACAGTATCTTATTTCGTTCAGGTTCACACTCGCCACACACGCGCGAATGTCAGCGTGTTAAGGTCCACGGTGCCATGGCTCAAACTGATATGGAAACATTCCTGGTTTCGTACGCTCACTTTCACGCCTGCTTTTGTAACTTCTTGTAATTCCACAGCATTGCCTCATTTCAACACTTTCTATTCAGAGTATATCATTGTCCGCTTGTATTACAAACACTGGAGTTTCATGTAATCATTTTTGAACAATGTCATTTATGGAATTAATATTATTTTGTATTCCAAAAGGATAAAACAATTAAGCAGCGTTTCTCAATCATTTTAACAAACATGTTAAATGCTTACTTATGTTGCCATGGACGCTATACAGACCCATATACCCTACAAATCAAGGTAATGAGAGTTGTTGCCGACCTTTAGAAACCTCTTTATGCTTTTGTTGCCGTCAGGGATATTTACCAATTGACTGTTTTCCTAAATAGTAGAATAAAACGCAACCTTGTACTGTTCCTGGTGTGGAATAAGGCACAGCGCCATATGAATAGGCCAAGGAATTGTTTTTATAATTTAACCGCATACGTAATCATCATATTCAATAGAGCATAAACCACTTTTTTTATATTATTCACACGTTTATTAAAGACTTTCTACTTTGTCGAACCTTTGAGCTGAAAACTGTTCTATTTTACACGTAGGCTTTACATAGCTTAAGGGAGGGTTACGTATTGATTAAGGAGTTAATTTGACCACAGCGTGAGTCATGTGGTCAATTAGTATCGTTATGGTGTCATACATAACATCTAATGGTAGAGCAGTTCAGTCGTTCACGAACACTGCCACCTGAGTTTGAGTCCCGGTCGTGAATAACATTAGTAGCTTGCGGTATTGAAACCGGGGGCGGCAGGGTGGCGTAGTGGGTAGCGCTCCGCCTCACAGCAAGAAGGTCCCAGGTTCGAATCTCGGCTCGGGGTGCCTTTCTGTGTGGAGTTTGCATGTTCTCCCCGTGTCCGCGTGGGTTTTCGCCGGGCACTCCGGTTTCCTCCCACCGTCCAAAGACATGCTTCCAGGTTAATTGGCGTACTGACTAAATTTCCCCAGGCGCCCTGCGATGGACTGGCGTCCCATCCTTGGTGTTCCCCTGCCTTGCGCCCTGTGTCTGCCGGGATAGGCTCCGGCTCACCGCGACCGTGTATAGGATTAAGCGGTTTCTGAAAATGGATGGATGGTATTGAAACCGATCCTGGCCAATCCTCCCCTCCCACCCCCACGTAACCAACCAACATGCACTGATCAGCAGGGTGAAGTATGCTCAAAGAACTGCGTTGATCGATATGGTATGTGGAGACCTTCATCCAGCAGTGTTCACAAAGGGCTATACCTTAATCGACTTGAATTAAACATCTGCCCGGAAGCTGCTGTAAATGTTAATTTATTCAGAAACATGCATTTTATGTGACTTTAGAGTCCACTTGAAATTGTCTAAAATTAGCCCTTGGAGAGCAACTCCGAACGCACGTAATTGAGACAACGGTGTACAGTAGAGTCGCGCATTAAATATTTAAAACTAGAGTACATTAAAAATTAGAGCGGGGGGGGGGTGCTGTACAAATTTTAAAATGAAAAATGTAACTCATGCACAGTAGATATACAAACCGTAACAGTCTAATGCGCATATATATCTCGAATCAGTAGTATGTATAAGTAATGGGAGCAATGAAAGTGAAGATGAGAAGCCTAGCGATGTGGAAGAAGAAATTGAAAAGAATGAAGGGGTTCCTTGGTTCAGGATGTGGATCCATCTTACTTTGAGTGCCAAGCCTTCCTTTGCAAGGGCAGCACAATGTCAGGGGACCAATGGGACGGACGACGTCGTAGTTCAAGCCAGCATTTCTTAACATTATCCCATCCGCGTGGCCCTGGGTGGGTTTGGTGGGTCACGACCCGGTGGTTTATAAACGACCCTACTACCAGGAAACCTGAAATTGTAAACAAAAATTGCCTTCGCACACGAAGCATCCTGTCTTCGTGGTATTTTGTACTACCATGCCCGTGGCCACTAATGTAGGCAAACGTGGTGTTTATTTTCTGACTGGCACCACGGTATTTGCGTGAATGGTATGAAAATTCCTTCATTGGGTAATTAACGAGTCAAAACTGTTGTGAGGAAAAGAATGTTTAAACATTCACGCTTATTGCAGCAGTATAATTACATCGAATATGCCAAACACGAGTAATTTATACGTATAAAGAGGTGTTCACAACGACTACAACGTACGCATTACATTTCAGTGTCTACGTTTGTAAAACTATCTACAATCATTTTCCTAACAAGCAATATAATGGTGCCCATGAAAATAGCACTGCTAAAGTGCATACAAGAGCGGTCGAGATATTGAGGAACCAATAACGCATAGTGGGTGGCACGGTGGCGCGGTGAGTAGCGCTGCCGCCTCAGAGCAAGAAATCCTGGGTTCAAATCCCAGCTCGGGTGCCATTCTGTGTTGAGTTTGCATGTTCTCCCCGTGTCCGCGTGGGTTTTCGGAGGGCACTCCGGTTTCCTCCCACCGTCCAAAGACATGCTGTTGTATAGGTTAAGTGGCCTACTGACTAAATTACCCCCGGTGCCCTGTGAGGACTGGCGTCCTATTCTGTGTATAGCCCTGTGTCTGCCGAGATAGATTCAGGCTCACCGCAAGCCTGTACATGATCAAGCGGTTCCTGATAAGTGATGGATGGAATAACGCATTGTACTAAAAGTGATTCCGTAATCACGGTTAATAATTGGTACGTTACAGTCGTACCAAATACACTTGAGCCGAATATAATGTCAATGCCACGTGACAGCATGCCATGCGCATCGGAAGCAAGCAGGAAGGACCTAGCAGTGAATAGATCAAGGCTGATTAATGCAATACTGCCAAGTACAATACAGTGCTGCACTCCATTTAAATGTAAAGAATCCTAGAGCAAATTATACATCCATTTTACAATGCAGTAGAATTACAGTAGTGCTAAAAATACAATTGAAAATAGATTAATAATGCATAAAGCGGTGCCTACCGAAAATAGTCATGTACGTTCATAGGTCATAGAGTAGAGGTGGCTATATGTGCTGCCGTGCAATTGCTCCCTAACGTCATTGCTGGCAGAGAAGACTCCACTAGAGGGCGCTCTAGAGAACCCCTTTAGAGATAATGTTACACTACTGATGTAGGTTTTCACGGCTCGATGTATGAGAATTGCTTTCCAAAGCTGTTCTTTCGTCATAACCGTGTCGAGCGCTCCCCCTCTGACGTTTCACCTCCCGCGTTGGAGGAATCCTCAGGCGTTCTGAGATAGGACTGCTTACGCAAAAGCGGAGTGGTTTCACTGCCAAAATACAGGAAATATTTGTACATGATGATTTAAAGCTGCATGTATAGGTTCGCTAGCCATTATAACACAGCACCTAAGTGGTATAATAAAGCATTCGATTGAAAACATCCAATTGAGACATAAAGGAGATGCATTGTGCTGCATTTAATATGCTCTAGAGGAACCGTAATTAAGTTCACTTCACGTTAATAGAAGGTAATCAGTTTGGGTAAGTCATTACCTAATTGTGCTTTTGTGACCAAGCTTACAGTGATAACGTTTTGGTAGGTGTCAGTCAGACGTCATTAAAATATTAAAACAAAGCCCTCGTCAAAGTAAAAAATAAGTGCAATAATTAAAAGTTCTCTTTTTGCGCCTGACAGTTATCACTTAAATAGCGTATTCGTTTGGCCATTTATTTTGCACGCCACCCATGAAGAGACCAACTAAAGCATGACAGAATTAAATCCATTACCAGAAAGAAAAAAAAGTGCATTAAGACCTTTTTTCTCCCCACCGTTGTCACGTGGAAATGGTATTGCGAGAGATGCTGGGAACAATCAGAGCAACACAAAGCAAGAACTTTTGGCAGGTAAGGATAACTAATGCAGGCATTAGTCTGCAATTAGGTGAGAAACCATTTCCAAAAGATTGCTGCCGAGGCAGACACTAGATTAACCTTCTGGGGTGCGTGGAGACGTTTGAAGAATGGAGGAAGACCTGCGGTGCAAGTTATGGATGGAGGGGAAGGCCAAAGAGGTAAAAGCCACGACTTGATGGATGGAAGAAATGATTCAAGCTTTTAATAAGAGACGTGATTAACATACGGCACGCTCAGCAGTTGGTTGAAAACAATCCCACAGAGGACATTAAAAATCAAATAGCACTGTAAACATAGGCTGCACATCGGCAGTTATATTTTTTTACAGCTGCGGGAAGGTTTGGTAAACTGTGAACACGGCAATCATCATCATCATCACCACGATTACTAAAAAGGAAAAATACGCAGCTGTATTCATGTTTTACTTTGTATGTACCCCACGTAAGCTTTGAAAGGGATGAAAAATGTGCCTGCTGTGGAAACCGATGAACCCGTGGAACAAATGTTTCATCGCGCACCGTCAGTCCATTGCTAGATGAGGCTCTCGCCAACAATTGTTTATACTTCTAAAAACTGACGAGGCAATTTGTTCTTCTTGACAATGACTCGCTTTTAAATATGCAACGGTCATGCTGAAATGCTAAGAGTACAGCTTTCACAAGCCGTTCTTTCGGGATAGCAATGTTGAGTGCTCTCCCTCTCTCCGTCGCGACGTTTTGTCTCCAACGTTGGAGGCATCATCAGACCTGATGCGTCCATCAGGCCAGCATCAAACCCAGGCACGTTTGTTTTCCCAATGCTGGTCTTTACACACCGCACGCAATGCTTATTTACGGCCGCGTCAACCTAGAAGAGGCCGAGAACCAGTTCTCTCTTCCGATCTGCGTCTGCTCGGGTACATCTGTTCCCTCCTTGCTTGTTGTAGAATTATTATTATTTTCCTGTTGTTTTTGTGTCCTATGTCTTATCATGTATCGCTATTGCTTGACTCAGTTATTCTGTCTCCCCGTTGTTGACATGCCGGTCTCTCCACAGCTCGGATTAAAAAAAAAACCCAAAAAATGTTGCTGCATTTCCGTTCTCAGTCGTTGTTGACATGTCGTTCTCTCCGCAGCCTTGTGCAGTGCTTTGTGACCCTCGGGTGAAAAGCGCTCTATAAATGCTATTATTATTAATCACCATTGTTGGGTCGTGAGCGGGAATCGAACTCGGATGGCCAGGTTCTTAGTGCGGCGTGCTAGTCACGAGACAACCGCTCCCCCAACACCCACACTGGGGAGTCCTTGGATGGGCACAGTGTCGGAACTTATTTCACCCAGCAGTGGATTGACAAACGACTGTGTACGGCATTACTATTACACTATCATAGTTAGAAAGCAACATCCGTGAATAGAACGTCCTTGGTGTGAGTGTTTTGTGCGGTGTACTCTGTAAATCCTAATAAGATCCCCACCTCCTTTAAACATATTGGGAATAAGTGTAACGGGGAAAATTCACGTCAATTCACACCCCTGCATTATTTAGCATTCGTCAATGCAGCTATAGATTAGTATATAATAATAATAATAGCATTTATATAGCGCCTTTCACCCGAGGGTCACAAAGCGCTGCACAAAGCTGCAGAGAGAACGACATGTCAACAACGACAGAGCACGGAAAATCAGCAAAAACAAATTTTGGGTTTTTTTTTAAGAATCTGAGCTGTGGAGAGAACGGCATAACAATAACGGGGAGACAGAAAACTGAGAGTCAAGCGATAGCAACGAATTATAAGACAAAAGGACAAAAGAAAATACAACAGGGAAACAATAATAATTCTACAACAAGCAAGGAGGGAACAAATGTCCCCGAGCAGGCGCAGATCGGAAGAGAGAGAGAGAGAGCCAACATCTCGGCACGGCACCGATAACCCACTCCAACAATCCAAGCCAGAGGAAGGAACGAATGCTCCCAAAAAGGTGCAGGTATGAAGAGAGCCATATAGAGCTAGAGTGACTTCATTAATGAAACCGGCCCTTCACAGTGACCCGTTAGGTGTATGGGAATGGTCTCCGCTCACAAGTAAAATAATGGTGAAAATCCCCGTTATTATATATAGGTCACTTTAATCACATGATGATTGTTAGGCTGTGCGTAAGCGGGAATATGCACACGTGCATATACTATGCTACATACGGACAAATATACGGACACAGACACCCCGTATAGTCTGAACCGACTGTAGGGTCACCTATGAAGATTGAAAAGGCACGCGAGGAGGTGGGTGACGAGCACCACGCCCAGCCGCCTTTGTCTCCCTAGTGGCGATGTTTAAACACTGCACTAGGTACTCATTTGAGGCAGAGTCGACCTAGGGGAGGCCCAGGACCGGTTCAGAAAATTGTCATGGGTGTTGGCCGTGAGCGAGATTCGAATTTGGGTCGCCAGATTCGGAGCCCAGCGCGCTAACCACTGAACCTCCGCTCTCCACAATTATCGTCCACACACACACACGACAATCCAGTGAATTGTTAACATTTGATTCAAGAATTGATATTCGTGACATTTTGGTGGATGGAAATGCCTGTAGTTGCTGCAGTGATTACATTATTGCGTTACATTCAACATATTAATCTCAAATCCAATTCCCACTCAAGGAATTAGATGTACGCAGTGCACGCTTAAAACCCGATATTACTGTAATCAGTTAATCGTTGCACCAGTCCACCCTTGATATGTATTAGCAACACGGTTCAGAAACATGTTCATTTACATTTTACAACAATAAACCTACTGCCCGACATAACAGGTCGGATGCATCCTTCATTCAATCATCGTGCGTGCAATTTCAGAGTCGTGTGATTTCGTCCTCGGTGGCCACATGTCATTCTCAGACCTCCTCTGAACTTAAATGAACAGTCATCAACAACGTGACATCTCGTGCCACAGCTGCAGAGACCTTGCCCTGGCCGGAACCTGTTCAGCAAAGGCCCATCGACACCCACTGCGTCCTTTCGAACAGACGACACTGAGGGTATTTCACAGGGTTGGCTGGAGGAGCCACGTTTAATAACAGGAAGCTGCATGGATTTGAACCCAGGTCTCAGTGGCGTCAGCTCAGTGCAGTGACCCCCCCCCCCCNNNATTATTTAACAATGCATTTTATTTTGTACACGTTTATACATGCCCCCCCCCCCCGACCCTATACGGGATTAAGCAGTTACTGATAATGATGATTAAGTCTCCACATTGCTTTGTACTGTACTAACAGTGAATCAATGTACATTGCATACACAAAACGCATTATCTCTTCATGTATTCTTGATGTGAAGAATGGAATCGTAAATTTATATTGTATTTTAGTGAGCAGTCAGCATGTTTAACGTTGTAGCACACAAGTTACTCAAGTTATGCAATAATTACGGAGTAACAAGTTTTCTAATTAAAACTGTGAGATGATTGAGCATGTGCTTTGGACGAGTTGTACCAAAGTGAACGCTCTGCACATATGTGCCACAAAACTACAGTATTTAATTACAAGAATGTTAGTTTCGCATCCGAGTGAGATCCACTTTGCTCATTGTGCGGAAAATATTCAACCCAACATTTATTGGGAAAAAAAAAATCACAATCTATGCGACGAATGTTAACGGAATAACCATGACCTCATCAGCCAAGATCATCCATCAGCCACATGATGCAACGATACGGCTAGCGCCTGCACCAGGGCCGATCGCATCATCTCCACCGTGGGCGATCGCATGTTCTGTCGCCTTGGTTCACCAGCGGAACCGGGTGCTGCCCACTGTCAATACGGCGTCCCGAATTTGCACATGCTCTTTTATCCACAACATTTGTCTCGGTGGCATTTCAAGTGCGAAATTCTCAACATGCTTCTTGGTGTACCCATGAGCTCGTGCTCAGTTTTAGTTCATAGTCCTTTTTGCCATTAGATAGAGAGCAGTGGCATTCGAATGTACTGATGTCTTGTTCTCACGGCTGAATGTATGACCAACGTGGGAGGTGACGCATCGCAAAGGAGAGGAGGATCGCTCAACACGACTGTCCGGAAAGGGAGGATCTTCATAATATTTAACAATTTAATGTCACTATTTACAACAAGTACAGTATGCATTCACTGTTTAAGGTATTTGCTTAAAGAGAGGATGACCTGAAGGCGTGCGGGGGGAGGCAGCCGCGCGGTTTGCTGGCGCCAACATTCGTCACACACCGAGTCCTATATCTTGTGTTATCAGACAAATTAGGTTTTTTTTAGCTATGGGAGAAAACTTGAGAACCTAAAAACGAAATCCACGCAGAACAGGGGAGAACACTATACAGAAAGGCACCCGAGGAGGTAATCGAACCGCCTCGGGCAGGACCTTCTTTCCGTGAGGCATGGATATTACCACTGCGCCACCCTGCCGCCCTTAAGCGCAATTCTCAGTGCTATACACGGATTTAAAAGCAAACCACTTCTTTAGCCAAAACAGTATGTTGCGTTTTCATTATCGAGTTGAGTTTTGCAAATGTGCCTCTATGTTAATTCGATGGTTACAACTTTGGGCTCAAGATGAATAGCAGAAAACGAAAAGTTCCACACAGCGCGTTGGCCAAACAATTGTGAGATCTCTTTGAGGGGGACAAGTGCAAATATCAGAGTAAATCTAGAAGGGTTATTGAAGGTAGGACAGGGATAACAAGTAATTAAACATAAAAGGCAACACGTTGGTTGCACTATTTAAATCAATACCTAGATCACCGATCTTTCACAATTCCTAGCAGCCAGAGAGGAAAAAAATGTGTTCCAGACTTGTTAATATTTCAGCAGTGTGCTACTACAGCACGGCTAAATGTCATCACGAGAAAACGACTGCGCGTCTTGGTGTGCCGGCTGATATGCAGCACTGAGGAGCATTAACATTGCTTTTAAAGGAAAAACGAGAACAGGCGAGTAAACAGGTAATAAATATTCACATCAAGCTCAAAGCCACACAACAAGCAGTGGTCAGAGTGCAGAGTGTACCAAGAAGCTCCCCCCCCCCCCGCACCTGCTCAAGTCATCAGAGCGGTGCACAAGTGCCGCTTTTTAAGTGCGGTTCCTGACACGGGGAATGTCACGGGAGACTTAACCTGTGATCCAACCTCCCAGCCTTTGTAGCCTCTCATTTATCATGCATGTGTAGCGGTGGTCACACACACGCCTGGCATGTGCACTCACACGTATATATGTCCATCCATCCATTTTCAGAAACCGCTTAATCCTGTACAGGGTCGCGGTGAGCCGGAGCCTAACCCGGTAGACACAGGGCGCAAGGCAGGGCTATACCCAGGATGGGACGCCAGTCCATCGCAGGGCACCTGGGACAATTTACTCAGTAGGCCAATTAACCTGGCAGCATGTCTTTGGACGGTGGGAGGAAACCGGAGTGCCCGTCGAAAACACACGCGGACACGGGAGAACACGCAAACTCCACACGGAAAGGTCCCCGAGCCGGGATTCGAACCTGGGACCTACTTGCTGTGAGGCGGCAGCGCTATCCACTATGCCACCGTGCCGCCCCTGTGATCCAGTATTCATAAAGTGGAAACGCAAGACGACCAACTTATTCCTTTACTGCAGCGACAGCTGATCTTTATACTGTGTGACGCCACGTGTGTGCAGGCTCAGAGTGAGCAGCAGCATCAGCAAGCATCGTCGCCGCGCTCTATGAAAGATCCATTGTGTAAAAATGCACCACACAGTGTCTCTTTCAGCCTGCCGTAAATGCAGCCCTGCAGCCGACTCAATAGGAGACACGATACTGATGCATCACGCGAATGCAAAAGAAGCACAAAGACCGCTCAATACCGACTGCGTATCAATTTGGAAGGGACGCTACTTTGGTGAAATGGTTAATACACGGGACGTCTAATTCGCAAGTGCTCACTTTGATATCCTGGTGTGGTAAATTGAACTTTGGGCAAGTATCTTAAATTCCACCCGCAACCGTAGTGTACACCCAGCCCTGCAACTGCTTGCTCACGCCACTGTTGGCGGAAAGGCGTCTTACCCAGAGCAGTGGTTCTTAACCTCTACTGCACCCCTTTGGTTCTGAAAATATGTTCTCGCACCCCTTAATAATTACATATAAAATACAATACACGTATAATACAGTACAAAATGTGGCACGTGTCACACCGCCAGCAAGGGCATCTCGCACTCCCAGAAGGTGCACGCACGCCCAGGTTAGAAAACACTCTTGTAACTGGCAGAGTTCTAGACAGACCCTCTGGAGGGTATTTGGCCTGCTCTTCCACGCATGTGTAACCCCACCGCACGCGACCTAACGATCAACTTTGTATTGTTGGGTGCACGGCGTCGGTGGTGATATTAAATTCGAAGGCTTTCATGACCGATATTATTCATAGTGTAGCTCTTTTTACGAGTTTTAGGTCACGTGAAAAGTTATGCAAATGTTAACACAACGACGGGTGCACAACACTTGCATAACTTTTCACGTGACCTAAACTTATAAAAAGGGCTACACTATGGTGATATTTAAGTAACTTGCACCAGTGTTTCAACTGCCGCGCCGGGAGAATAAATGAACCGTCGACCTCTGGCATGGCGAGCCCCCTGCGCTAACCGTTACAACCGCAGCATATTGGCCGGGAGGGTGGCTACGCAGTGGTAACATCTGCGCCTCACAGAAAGTCGAGGCGGTTCGAGTCACGCCTCAGGCGAATTTTTGTGCGGAGTTCGTGTGTTCTCCCCCCTGTTCTTCGTGGGTTTTCTCCGGCTTCCTCCCGCAACTAAAAAAACGAATTGGCTTACAGCATCATAATATTTAAGACGTAGTGTCTGGCAAATATTGGCGCCGGCTAACCGCGTGGCTCCCTTCCTCCCCACACCACCTATCTGCCGTTTCCTCGCGCCTCTGAGTCGTTCTCTCCTCGAATGAATATACCTTCGAAACTGAATTCGAAGTGTTTGGTAGAATTTGCAGGCAATACCAAGTATTACTTGACAGGGATCGCGAAGTGAACGCTTCAACCTTGATCCCCGAAACTGAATTAATATTTGCGTGTGGTAAATTGTATTTGTTGTTATACAACGGCATCCAAAAATCACGACCGTGTCTTGATTTTACGTGTGTATATATGTGATTCAGAGAAACGGCCCCGTGTGTTGGTTTCTCCCGCCCATGTCTTCTCATGGAAAGGAACAGTTCAGGGAGGGAGGCCGCGTTGCCCATTAACCGTGAGCATGGGAGCGCTGGTTTGTAGCAGGCCCCGCGAGATTGATGCGACCGGGCAGACCAGCTGTCTGCACATCATCTCCAGCGTTCCTGCTGGCGTAAATTGATGGCTATCAATGACGGATGGGCTAGCTTTACAGACAGGCTCACACGTCACTGGGCTGAAGTTGTGTGCTGGCGAGAGGGAGGTGGCACGGCGAGGGGGTTGGGGCGCGTCTCGGACAAATGTGGGCCATCGGATCGCAACGCCGCCGCCGGGTCATAAAACAGGGAGGGCTGCTTCCATCGTTCACAGATTGTTACAATTTAATTATTTATTTACGTATCTGGCCTTGCTCCTGTCTGCTGCGTGCATCTTAGTCGTAGTCTTTAAGAAGGTCACTTCATCTTTCTTGATATGCCTTCCGTTGGTCTATTGATCTATTTCTCAACAGCCCAACGCACACTCAAATGTCAATGGGAAATTTGTTTTCTAAATCACAAGACAGAACACCAGCCCCTTAAAATGCCCGTCCGGGCTCATATGTGTCACTTCCCCAAGGTTTCCCATTCGAGGGCATCAGGTCCTGACTTGTGGTTCCTATTCACGAAAATATTAAGCCCGCACAATACTGCTTGCCTCTTCAAAACCACACAAACACTTGTTGGCACAAATGTGTGCAATTAAATTAAAGATGTACATCTCTTTTAATGACTTTTTCTATTTATGCCTTATGTGATATTGCCTAGAGGCGGGTAATCTGTGCATGACCCAGGACACACCAACCGCCAGGCGTGTTCAGTGCTGTAAATCCTATCCTTGCCCTCTGATCGGATTATTTTACTTGCACTCATTTGCCTCTTTAAGCCTTGCCTGCAATGCTGTGGATGGTGGAAACGGCTTAAAAACACTGCTTGAAATGTCAGAAATTCATGAACCTGAACTGTTGCGTCAACAATTTCTTGCAGCAGTATGCTAGGTTATTTTTTTTTAACAAGGGGGAAATTAAATTTGTGTAGTATTCGGCAGACACTAACGTACGTGCACCGGGTATGATTCCTGGCCATGGCTAACGCCCGTGCAAAGGTGATATCTGAACAGGTCCTTGTGTTTATTCTGTAACACACGCAAAGTGCCTTGCTTTGATTAACGGCACGTTCAAATTTCCAGTTGTATGAACATTTCCAGTGACCTTAAGATTAGCAGGTTAAGCAAGCTTCCGTCAGTACCAGGATACAACATCAGAACTTGCCGGTTATTAGAAAGCACCTGCGTTGAAATTATCACAAATGCAATTTACAAGTACTGAATGCGCAAGGGAAACCACGGACCGTGCGCATTAAACATCCCGCTATTTTAATAAAAAGCTCGTTCTATTAAAAAGGCAAAGATGCAGCTCTGCAACGACTTGCTCGCACCACTGATGGTTGAAGGGCCTCCAAAAGTAATTTCCAAAGAGCCACAGAGCCCATATAGAGGGTATTCTTTATGCGGGCCAAACATCTTGAAATAGGTGGCTGTGCCCATACTTTACACCACCAAAGAGGACCGGTAGATCGACATGTCTGTGATGCACCCATTTATATAGCTCAATGGGCAAAGTAAGCAGTGGAGATGTGGAATATGGGGAAGTTTACTTGCGCATGGTCTCAACTGCCATGCCCGGAGATAAAACTGGCAATGGCACAACCAGTACTCCATGGCAGTATCGTCTATTCTTCAAGCAGACACAGTAAAGGGGGATCTCATACGTGATTTAGTTTTTCCATGATTTTACAGTTAGCCTCCTATGTCGTTTCTGCTACAGGAAAGATTGGAACTTGATGGCGACGCGTGATTAAAGTAGCGTTTAAAACACGAAAAAAAAACCCCAAAAAAAATTGGTTGCTGATTTTCCGTGCTCTGTCGTTGTCGACATGTCGTTCTCTCTGCAGCTTTGTGCAGCGCTTTGTGACCCTCGGGTGAAAGGCGCTATATAAATGCTATTATTATTATTACGTTAACAGCCACCGACAGCCCTTTCCCATTGACTATTGTTTGTCTGTTAATTTAGTCCAGGTTTTTTAAAAGATCCGCATTCTCCAAAACCCACAGATAAGCAATTTGTGTGTTGGCGGCATGCTTGTCAATAATGAGCCCTTCAAAACAAACAGATAGCTTACACAAGACCTGGCTCGGCAAAGCCAAACAAGATGTAACTGTAGGGCCCAGTTTGTTATTCCACAGGCTCCCATAACGCGTGAACACACAAACGGGCACGGTGGCGCACCGAGATACGCCGGCAAGAAAACCCAGGTTCGGTTCCTGGGTCGGGTGCTTGTGTGGCGTTTGCACGTTCTGCCTGTGCCCGCGTGTGTTTTCGCTGGGTACTCCAGTTTCCTCCCACAGCCCACATACATGCTGGCTATGTTAATTGCCCTGACTCAATTGTCCCCCAGTGCCCTGAGATGTTGTAACTCGCGTCTCCCTCACCGCTGGAAAACTGTAAAAAAAAAAGAGCTATATTGCTCAACGGTTCCCTCCAGCTGAGGTAAAAATTAGCGACTAAGGGGACCTGCGCCACAAAGCTAGTTCGATCCTGTCTCGTGCCTCCGACGGAGCTAACTTTGTTCTACAGAAAAGTGAATGTATTCCCACATACTATAGACGTAGCTTCTGTTCAACCAACGGTCATATTTCACATTCTAGTGATATTTAAGTTTTTCTTTTGGTTTAGGAGACATGTATGCTTCAAACATTTACACACTTACCCCCTCTCCATTACCTTCCATCTGTATAGCCCAGCAGCAGACTTGAGATAAGCCTATAGATAAGCTGTCATGAGGGGGGGGGGGTTGTGGATTTGTGTAGACCAGGAAGATCTTGTGGCAAGGAAATGAATGCTCGATGGGACTACTGTGATGTTTTGTAAATATTTTTTTCATGTGTCAAGGAATTTACAGCCCTTTGTCAAGCCACTTTTGGACTAAAACCCCCTTCATGCTGTGGTGGTCATGGGGATTTGTTTAACCATACTTCACAACGCAGGTTAGTGAGCGAGAGGCCCAGGACTAGGTCAGATATATCACTCAGTGATTTTAGCTGCGGCCAGGAATCACTCAAGATGCTGGGTTCACAGCACACTATCCATCCGACACGTTGCCTTGTTAATAATCAGAATATTTGTAAATGATGAGTGGCGTTTGCATGTTCTCCCCGTGTCCGCGTGGGTTGTCGCCGGACACTCAAGGTTCTTTCCGCAGTCATGCTGCTGCATAGCTTAATTGGCCTGCTGACTAAAGTTCCTGCCTTGCGCCCTGCGTTTTTTGGGATGGGCTCCGGCTCACCGTAACCCTACACAGGAGGAAGCAGTTTTTGACAAGGAGATGATTCTTATTTAAACTTCTTCATAAAATCTATATTCAAATTCGATCATCTCTGTTGCTTTTCTACATAAGCTGTTCAAACAATTTTCAGTCGGCACAGGTAGTTTCACGTGGGGCCACACTCACTGATATTCGAGCTGTGGAAAGTTGAAGAACCAATTCCTAACGCCTAGGAGTTGCGGATACGCAGGAACACAATCCACCATATCGTTTAACAGGTGATTGGATGCAATTTTATGGAACGAGATATATGCTGCATACAAGCAGATATATTGCAAAAGGGTACCGACAAGTCTAGGACTGCGCGTGTAAAAACGTGTTTGTATTTGCATACAGTACATGTAACAACCTCTCGAATTCTGCAGCCAATAGAGACCGCTAGTTCACAGCTTATTAATACCTAATACAGCAGTGGACTGATCATGGCTGATGAATGGAGATGCTTATTTTTGTAACTAACACGCGGCACAATGACACATATGCAGATACAATTATCCATTCAATCATCTCTAAGCAGCGCTGCCACATTATTAAAGCAAGAAACCCCGGGTTCGAATCCAGCCTCGGGTGCATTTCTGTGTGGAGTTTGCATGTTCTCCCCATGTCCGCGTGGGTTTTCGCCGGGCACTCCGGTTTCCTCCCACAGTCCACAGACATTCTGCTGTTCGCGTGTTTGTTTTGTCGCAGGAGTCCCGTAAAGAGCCTGCAAGCTCACTGGGTATTTTTCTTCGGTAATAGTAAATATCTATCTGCCGACTAAAATTGCCCCAGTGCCATGTGATGGACTACGTCCTATCCTGGGTATAGCCCTGCCTTGCGCCCTGTGTACCGGAATAATCCTGCTCACAGGGTCTCACGGCGACCTTGTGTACAGGATTAAGCGGTTTTTGTCAATAGATGGTACGGCACAACTGCAGCAGAATCGAGACGCCTGCCCTACAACACCGCACTTGGGCGCAGGGTCGAGTGTTGATACAGGGCAAAGAGGAGAGGCTTAACGGGAGGGTTTTCTTGAGATGGTTGCCGTCTGGGAGGGGGCTATGTTGCGAGAACAAGTGGCTGACGACGTGTCCCACAAGGAGTGATCTCTGTCCCCCCC
>JAZEWU010000022.1:3668690-3732942 GCA_036362915.1 Geotria australis
GTGTAAATCTTTTGGAAGGTTTGCAGATCGAGAATGAGATGGAGAGGGACAAGGGGTCAAAGCTCTGGGACGTCCGTCAAATGCCAAAGTTCATATTCCAACAAGAAGCCGCTTCCTAATCCACTCTGGTCATCGTTTAAACACAAACAAAGCTGTCACTATGCCGATCGTGCTGTTGTCATTCTTGCCGTGTATTATTATGTTTCCAAACAGGAGCACAGTTCAAATAAAGAGGAGGAAAAGCAGAGCCACAGTGCTTGGGGCAGTGGATGGGTTAGCCTGACAGTACTCTTTGCTCTAGAGTGAGAGGAGAGCCTGATCAAGGCACTGGCATCACGTGGCTTGTTAGCAAAGGGCTGTTCAAGTCATGTACGGTGTTTTAAGACGGGATTGTATCGGTTTTGTTATCCTTATAGGCGTTTCCTTAAATTGCTAGATCTAGTGTCGCCTGCTGGTTACCTTTCCTATAAAACCTGTTAATTTTATAAGAAAAAACAGTGCCACATACGTAATGCCACTTATCAGATTTCTCTCTAAAGCCATCCTCTGGCAACATTTTTTGTAGGAAGCAGCTTATGGTGTATACAAAAATTAAAACATAATGCAGCAATGAAAGGGTATTACGTATAAGCCTTTGACGAGATTTTTCAAAACATTTTCGATCCTGTCTGCGTAATATACTTATTCTGTTAAATAAATAATTCGTAAACGTGGCGTTCTAATTAATCTTGCAATTGGGTCCGTGTGACTTTTAGAATACGAATTTTTACAATTGTTATGACCCCCATGTCTTTTGGGTGTATTTATATATGGCAGTAGGGTCGCGCAGTGGTGACATCTGGCTTAACAAAAAGAAGGTCCTGCCCTAGGCAGTTCAATTCCAGCCTCGGGCGTCTGTGTTGAGTTTGTGTTCTCCCCAGGTTCTACGCGAGTTTGCTCCGGGTTTTCTAGTTTCTGCCCACAAAAAAATCTCTTTAATTAATTTGGCTAATAACATAATATAGAGAACAGTCTGGCTAACATTGGTCTTGGCTAACAGTGTGGCTGCCTTTCCCCTCTGGTTTCTTCGCGTCTCTACATGTTATTACGCACGCATAGTCGTTCAATGTTAACCGTTAGTATTGTAAAGGCTCTATTTAGGGGTATTTGTCAGAATAAGACCTCAAATATGTCAGAAGAATCCCATTCTATACAAGTAGCGTACACATACATTTTAGACCAACGTGCAGACCGACTCAAACGTAGAGGTGTCGTCACAACCACAATTGTTATTCTATTTTAGGAGCAAAGAGCACCAATTAATGAGCTTGACAATGATGCTAATGAGGGTCAAAGTTGGCACACCGCTGTGCTCTTGTGCTGCAAGAATACCAACTTGACACGGCCCTCATCCAAGGCAGTCATGTGGCGACATAATAAAAACCCAGGGTTTCAAAAGAATAGACTTTGCTTAAGAACAAAAAACGTACTTGAAAATAGCAGTAAAGACGTGTTATCACAGGAGTGATTACATTTCAGAGTGAGGAAATGATCCCATCCACTCGTGTGTTTTTTGGATCTAACAACTTGCTGTTCAACGCGATGTCCAACATTTCATGGCACATGCTCGCAGAGATTATTCAGCAACGAAATGGATTCCATTTCTGTATTGAACAACACGGTAAAACCTTAAAAGCCCATATTTATACAGCCCAACAATCAAAATCGCTCTATAAATGCTATTATTATTAACATCAAGGCTTTCGTGACCAATATTATCCATAATAAAGCACTTTGTGCTTCGGTGACTCGACAGAGTTAATCAGTAAGGTTTGTCACGTGAACAGAACGTGTCCGCACGACGGTGTGTTTGGAGAGCAAACCACCATATATAAAAATGGAGTACGACGTTTCGCTGATAATCGCAATTAGCTTCACACTGTAAGACACTTCAAAAGAATGTTATAGATATATCTTCCGGATTCTCGGTATATATACGCAGTAATCGTATCTTGCTGCATAGATTTCATGGCAGGAATTACACAGCTCTGATGAGCCATTTACAGAATATTGTTCATCATTCCAAAAACTCATTTTTTTTTAAAAGGGGCCATCTGCAAATTTCAAGTTGCATTTGCTAGGGTCAACGCACATTAAATACATGGAACTGGGCAGTATAAAGTAAGCAGGCGATTCACAATGGGGACTTTGGTCATTGAATGCGGACCAAGTGCCGTCTCAACAATATTGGCGCCTTAGCCGAGTGACTCAGCTCAAAACAGAGCCAATAAACGCTGCTGATCTGCTGGGTTTGAATTCAGTTTTCAATCGCTCACGATTCAACTGGGTTCTCAAACGTAGCAAGATGATGGGCTTGTCCTATTCACTAAAAACCACAGATAAAACTCATTAAATAAAAGTTGTTTCGTCACTTAATTTGGTTTTAAAAAAAACCACTAACATTCAGTGTATGCTTACAGTTACAACTTGACTTTGACATGGCACTCGGCAGGGTGCATGGGAAAGAGCGAAGTCTAAAAAGGCGACTTGATGGATTTATCAAAAGTCGTGTAAACCATTTCTGCTGCAGCCATTCCCTGACACACAGCGGCACTCTTTTCTGTGAGATTACGCATCTCACATCGTGCTGCCGAGATGCACAATCAGAATACATTTTGCAGGTTAAGAAAGCCGGCCGAATTTTTTTTTGATTGTATACAACCCTGATGCCTGCAACGTGGGAGGCAAAACGCTGCACAACAGTGAGGAATGCTCGGCTCAACACGGCTATCCCAAAAGAACAGTTATCATTCCATATATAGTCAATGAAACTGGATTGAAATTAATTTTGCAGGGACATCAAATTCATCCCAAAGTAATAACTATTCTCTTGATAGAAAGTATAAAGGCACGAAAGCAGCCCTGTAGATTAGGGTCTTTCATTTCATTATGACTACATGTGTCCTTGCACGTGAAAGAACTCTGCATATCGGTGTTATTTTTGGTAGCGTCTAATGAACAATTAGTCCATGAGGGATTGGCACATTAGGTCATCAGATTGAATTGCATTGTTCATTAGTGTCCTAATTATTATACATTAGGGCTCTTCTATGATAACCCTTTGCTTCATGCGGCCGCCGTTGAAAGCAAAGCTGCATCATGCTGCCCTACAATTGCTGCTTCATTCACGACTTGGTGACATACACCCACTAGAAGGAGCTCTGGAGGATAGACCTTATCATAAAGACGAGACACCTTGGAAGATGTGCGATAATCCACACTTCCCACCCCAGCACACGCAACCCGCCGATTGAACTGTGGTGCACCCATGCATAACAACTGGGTGGAGAGAGGCGGGAGAGCCTAGCAAGTCGCATCAACGGCCACACCACGAGATTGAACCGGTGACCCCAGCAGCAGCGTCACCTGGAAGCATGGTCAGAGCCCTCAACCGGTTCAACATCTGCGCTCCAATTCGCCATTGCTCCGAGCGGTGGCGCCTGACAAATATAGATGACCTAAAGTCTTGCCCGAGGCAATTCGGCCCCTGCCTCGGGGGCAGGCTTTTCTGTGTGGATTTGTTGTCCTCTCCCCCTGTTCAGTATCAGTTTCCTCCTGGTTCTCTGAATTTCTCATACAGTTAAAAAGCTCATTAATTAATTGGCCGATAACATCCCCCTCGTGTCTTGCTGTCTCTCCCTCCTTGTTTTTCTTAAAGGAAGTGACGACCATCTTAGGGGTCCGCTGGCAGATTTTTGCTGCTATTAAGATTGCCAGTTTCACGACCTTTCAGCTTATTCGAAGCAGCCTTAAATCATTAATTTGTGTTGCTTTGGTTTTTATTGGTTGTTTTTTTCTTGCGTTGGTGACATGCCGTCCTCTTCACGGCCCTTGTGCAGCTCTTTGTGACCCTCGGGTTTAAGGCGCTTTATTAAATTAGATCATTATATAGGGCGTAGTGTCTGGCGGGTTGGCGCCGGCTGACCACTCCCCCACCCACCTCTCGGGAATTTTCTCACGCTTCCGTACCCGTGTCTCGTCCATGACCAGGGGTAGATTTTGCACTCTTAACCGTTTTATTCTTGCTATGTAATAACCCAAATCATAAAGTCAAGCGTACACTCGCCTTTCTCAGACAGTGGGTCGCGACCCATCAGTGGGCCGCGAGCGCCACCTAGTGGTCCGTGGAGACCATACCCAAGAGGGCCTTGAGGTGCAAAAAGGTTGAGAACCCCTGCATTACACCACAGCAACATAGTGAAATAATACGCGACTTCCTTACAGGTTATGATTAAGGTTAGTGCCACACACTCCTGTCCTTGGCAATCACACACCCTGTAAACCGCCATCCAAGGTAGGAAAATGAACACCAGATTAACTGTTGGTGTGGCAATGTTGACTATGCAGCTTCACACCTTTAATAATTCATGAGACTGAAATTACATAGCATTTGGCATGGTGAAATATTAATTATACTCATAACCTAATCAGCTTGTGCGCAAGCTACATGATACGCAGTGTTTTGCTGTGTTCTTTTCATAAACAATTCAGATATTAAATGATAAAAGCATCGTGTGCACTTAGCACTACATCACATTTTAATTTAGATAATCAAAACATAGGTATTCAAAAGAGAAACCTTTACAACTTGTTGTATCTTACTAAACCACCATTGTTTTAGCTTTTGTAAATTTTCGTCACTTAATTGTTGTAATATTACCATACTAGAAGCTATACCAGTAGGAATGTGATTACTACATTTACCAAATATTTTGCCCAATAAGCCTGGTTGAAACATGACTATCATTTTTTACAATTGCGTCTGCTAAATTATAAAACGTGACTTTATTAATTTGGCGCTGCACCACAGGACTGCGCAGAAGATATCTGCGATACAGAATTAATTCTGAAACTAGCAGCCTTTGATGGCGCAGGAGATGTATTACTTATTAACGTTAGTTAATTTGTTCCGACACCAGGCACACATCCTCACAATTTCGGGAACTTTGAAGTCCACAAGTGCGTAGGACACGCTGGTTTCATGTCCCCCAGCTGTGATTGGAAATATTGATTTGTTTGAATTGTGGCAAATGTTCCCTTTCAATGTGCAATGAGATACCTATTATTTTTTCCTATTGCAATGTTTAACTATATATTTATTTATTTACTCGTTCAATTACGTGCAATGTTGCGTGTAGTTATTTTTTGTTTGGTTGGTTTATTTGTAATTTCTATTTATTTTTGTCAATTCGCGTGTTTGTTGTGTCGCAGGAATCCCGTAAAGAGCTTACAAGCTCAAATATTTGTTTGCCCGTAACATCTTAAACATCTACACTCTTTTAAACATATTTTTTTCTAATCGGCCCATCTGTTCCATAGATTATCACGTTAATGGAATTCTAGCTAGCTCAATTACTTTGAAATATACACTTCAATTAATGAACAAACAAAGCCTAAAGCCTAAACATGAATTGTAATCACTATGCAACCAGAATGTTTAGGACTCTTAAGCAGCATTCGCTTGTAACATCTACCCTCCCCCCCAACAACCTGCCATCCATCATCCAAGACCGTCAGTCCTCCTCTCCACTCTTCGTTACTGCTTGTGACTCCAGAAACATCAGCACACTTTCCCAAAAGAGCAATGCTCAAGACCAATTCTAATAATAATAATCTAGTTTTGTAACGTGCACATTTTCTCCGGGCGCGTTGCACCCGTTGATTCGGAGGCGCGGAGCCCTGCTCAGTCGGTTTGTTGTGAGTCGGTGAAAAGGTGCATAAAACGTACAGCAATACGCAAGACATTTTAAAGTTGTTTCATGGCGCTTTGTGTAATTGCATGAAACATCTATATCTGGCACAAATAAATACAGAGCTGTACTTGTATTATGGTCAATGTAAAATTAAGCCTGCAGCTAAACCAAAAACACGCACTTGCCGGCACCGTTCTAACCAAATATTCTTCACAACGCATTGCCTTTTGTGCTGTGTCGCAGTAAATTTGGATAAGCATAATTAAATGGCTCCAGCCCATGGGTCCGATAGCATTTCATTAAATTTAAACTAAATTATTCACTACGGTGAATAATTCAGGTAATGAATATTTAATTAGAAATGCACAATGATAGCTACAGGTGTCCAAGCAAAGTGTTGGGATGCCGTCTAAGGTAAGGGTTCAAATTAAATTTCATAAAATCCTTTTCTAGATGATAAACTAATAAGAAAATAAATGGCCTTATGTGGTATCGAACACCTGCCAGATGTTTCAGCTGTTCTTCCAGTTGCAAATACAGAAGATCCACTTTAAATGTGACCAGCACCACCCATCGCGAAACTTCATTCGCCTCTCAACTCCCCCTCCCTCATCAGGTTAAACGATTAGACATTGCTGTCTGCGGAGGAACCGTGTGGGTTAGCAGCGATATCGCCTCACAACAAGAATACCTGTGTTTGATTTGCTGCCGGAGCTTTGTTAGAGTACTCCGGATTCCCTCTACAGTCCAAAAAAACATGCTTCTTCTACCGCGATTAATTGGCTGGTTTTTGACCAAGTTGTCCCCGGTGCCCTGCGACGGATTGGCGTCCTATCTTGGGTAGTTCCTGGCCTTGCACACCGTGTCTGCCGCGATAGTCTCTGGCCTTCCCTAGGATTAAGCGGGGTCTAAAAATTACGACACTTGTCACTTTCACGGGGCAGACATGGACCAAAGCACAGCGCGACGTACAATAAATATATCGACTACTGCATAGGCGTTTTCACGGTAGTGTTCGGCCCTGCGATACGTTTTCTAGTTGCAATTGTGTCGTTTCGTTTGTTCAGGAACCGAATTTGGCAACTGAAGAAGCTCTAAAAAGGGGTGCTTCCCGAAAACACATTGGAAAGCCACAACCGACCCATATATCATGTGAAATATAATGTTACCATCATACGAATCTGTATATAGCTATTTAAAAAAACACATCTCAATATTTAAACACATACATTCCTATCCCATATATTTGCAGTTTTCATGCATCTTAATGTGGCAACATGCTAGTAACATACTATAATTATGCGTTACTGCCATTAGCTGTTCAACCAGTCTAATCTTCCCACACTCGGGACACAAACGTATATTTTAAAGCAAAGAGCCATTTACGTTATAAAAGCCAGCATTCTATCGTGTGCCGAGTGGCTAAAATAGCCTATTTGTTAGTGCCTTATTGTGTGTTCGTGTCTGCGAGTGCTCGATTTGTTATTTATAATAAGAAACGTTAAAAACGCACAATTAAGTTAAATTAAATTATACTGCAGGAAATCCACACATTTAATCGTATGTTGATGAAGCATTCGCTGCCTGCAAGATTCATTCCAATCATCTGCAGCGTAAATGTAAGCGATTTGTTTGCTGGAGCCCGAGCCCTAAATGGATTTTATCCATTTGTGCCCTCTTTCATTGAGGACCTGTCATTGAGACATTAAGTGGCCTGAACGCCGGAAAAGCCTCAATCATTTACCTTATGGTTATAAGCATGTAGAGCACATGCACAACAATGTGTAATTTTCCTTACCGACTACATTTTAAGACGCTGGTCAATTTTTAGAAGGGGGGGGGAGGGATTTTTACAACACCCAGGAATCGTACAACAATACAATTTCAATTAATTATTATTGTAAGTTGCGTTACGATATTACAGTCCATTGTTAATCTCCTGCTAGACGAACGTCCCTCTGTTGGTAACATTGGTCATGGGGGGGGGGGTTATTTGACCATACTTCATCACCTTGGTTGATTTGGGTTTAAGAGGTGGTGAGGTGGTTGATATAAGACTGGTTCAAATACCATTCGCTGAGGAATCTAACTCTGATCACTGGGTTCATAACATAGTGCGTCATCCACTGTACGAGTCTCCTATATATTCATTCATTCATTCATTTTCAGAAACCGCTTAATCCTATACAGGGTCGCGGTGAGCCGGAGCCTATCCCGGCAGACACAGGGCGCAAGGCAGGGGAACACCAAGGATGGGACGCCAGTCCATCGCAGGGCACCTGGGGAAATTTAGTCAGTACGCCAATTAACCTGGCAGCATGTCTTTGGACGGTGGGAGGAAACCGGAGTGCCCGGCGAAAACCCACGCGGACACGGGGAGAACATGCAAACTCCACACAGAAAGGCACCCCGAGCCGAGATTCGAACCCGGGACCTTCTTGCTGTGAGGCGGAAGCGCTACCCACTACGCCACCGTGCCGCCCCTCCTATATATTATTTTCAACAATTAAAACTGAATATATTCACACAAACATTTAATACAGCATTTGAGAATAAGTTGTTACTCCAACGTGGGCGGCAATATATCGAGGAGGCATGCTTGACACTGCTGTCACGAAAGCGCAGCTAAGAGCAATTCTCACACATTAAGCTGTGGAAACCTAAACCAAACACAATATAGTATTTAGCTCATACTTTTTGGACCTGGTATTATCGACTTTAATTAGTCAAGGAAATAGGCCCAACTTTTTACGGAAACAGCCGTTGCCTATACACATGGTGCAGTCCAGCCAATGTCACTTCAGGCAAGCTCGATGAGAACCCGAATGTGGAAACCTTCTCACGGTTTGCTTCGTTTGAACCAATGCGGCTAAGATGCACAGCGAGAAAGCATAGCGGCCAATCGACAAATATTAGCAAGCGGCGTTATTTAGTTTGATATTAACGTTCTCCATTCTGATGCTTAACGATTAGCGTGCATTCTTTAAGCGGGACATCTCAATAGAGTATTAAAGCAATGCTATGTGATGAGTTGTTATTAATTACCATATTAATTTCAAATACAATATTACAATTACCGTTATTGTCGATTTGAAATGCTTTATTAACTTTACAATTAAGTGGTCTCGCAATCGTTCTTTGTGTTAACCACTGGCACAATGCATGTGTTTTTGTGAACGTTATGCATCATCTTGCCCGTTGCATTCTGTAATTGCAAAAGTTATTGTGAGCAGGATTAAAAGTACAGAAGCACCACAGCAGCGCATTGTAGTAATTAGTTATTTGATTTAATTGGGCAAAAGGTCAATTGCTGGATTAATTAAAAGTTGCTGCGCAATTTAACTTCAATTAACATGCTAGATCATTTGTGATTAAGTTGAATAAACCGAGAGACTGCCAGGAATGTTCAATAGTTTCTCGGTGTAGGATCTTTAAACACCATGCTCGACATGTCCCGTATAAAAAGGTATCGGGCAGGTTATAGTACGGGAAGAGCTACAAAATGTCAAATGTAATGTTTATCTCTTGGCTACCCCATACATACAACGCCCTCCCATTCTCCACCGGAAATGCTTAAATGGGCCGACACATGTACAGATTTGCAGGCCTCCTGTAGGGCAGAGGGGAGTGTTCTCTGGACAGTAGGGCTATTTACAATTTTACTGCAGGAAAATGTTGAATTGGCTTGAAGAACGGACTTACAAATTGGCCTCCGAGTGTGTAACCACTGCTGATGGTGGAATTGCAGTGCCCAGGATAATATTGTCTATTTCTGTCCTTCACTGCTTTCGTGGCCAATTTGAAAAAGGCGGGGTGAAAAAAAAACTACAATTACCGCGTAACTTTTATGAAATCAGAAAAAAACGTAATTGGTCTTTTATGGGTAGCTTTTATTTAATTGAATATTGTGAATTTATCAATAAACGCACATCAATCAGATTAGTGGCATATTCATAACAATATCGCTACATCAAATACGTCGGTTTAAAGTGACGTTGAATTAACTAACATCTTAAGTTCAATATCTTTACAATTTTCAAATGTCAAGCATTTGGATTCTTGCAATCTAAGGAAAGGTTTAGATCAATGAAATAGTGAATTATCTTGTGTAATAATTGTAAACATAGCATGTATAATACAAGTCACAATGTACAGCCCTATGTCAATTATTTACTGGATGAAAGCAATGCGCGTTTGTTACGGGGTTATTTCACCATACGTCACCACTGGTAATTGATGAAGTTGTACAGGGCCGGTTCAGATACTCGGCACACATTGGACATAAGCACGAATCAAGAGCAAGTCGCTGGAATCATAGTGCAATGAACTAACACTATCCCACCATTATGATTAAATGGAAACATTAAAACGAATTATTTTATTCCACAAATCTTTCATTGAAAAGGCAAGACTTGCGTACTTGCAGTTGTGTAATGTTTATTGCAAAGTTCATGTTAGAAGAAGGTTTATGTTCCTCAACGTACAAATACCAAAAAATTGCCAATGGGCTTTTAATACGGGGCAGATTGTATAATTTTAATCACAAGCCAGACTGATTTCCACCTCCATTTTACTTTGTCTATTCCGAAATGCCTACTTCTCTGGCATATATCACAAAATATTGGCAAGAATGCTCGTGCACGGCAGGACTGTTAAATTCGAAATTCTACTATTGCAACAGTTCAGTTAATTATGAACAAGTTGTATTCATTGCCGACGGTGTTTTTAAATGCGCTTTGTTTTGTAATCAAACTAATTGTGTAACAGTATTTGAAGTGTTTTGTTTGATATGCTAAATATACATTCGCGATAAAAATAAAATGATGGATTGGTAATCGAATTGCCATCAGCCAATCAGCCTATGTTGCACATTTATTTGTTATGAGTCTTTAAAAACAACTTTGCTGATGTTTTTTTAATGCAAGTCTAAACATTGTCCATAATAATTAACATTCCAAAAGTAAGCGCATATGCCATCAATTCACAGCTCTAGTTTTCATTTGTTAATATAAAGCCGTCAGATTAAATAAAAAGGGTGGACAGACAAGGTTGTTTAGGCACTAAATACATTTCAATGTTTAATTTACATAAAACGTTCAATCGTGGAGCAGTAAACATAAAAATCAATTCCTGGCATTTTCAGTTGCTTTGGAACAGCTAATGGATTCATTGCAGGACACTGGATTAGAGAGAGGTGCTTCTGTTTTAAATGTAGCCGAGAAGCTAAATCCTAAGAGCGGTAATCTCCATAATACAGAGGCGCAAACCACTCACGGTTTCGATGGATAAGTCTCTGTGTGAAGGGCATTGTTGTGTTGCAAAAAGCCTGCATGGTGGTACGGTCTAAAATCGGTTGGAGCCGCTCATTGCAAAACGCGCACAACGGAGTGCCCTTGTGCATTAAAGAGGGGCCACATAGAAACGCGCGACAATAGCAGCATTTTTCTTCGTCCCAGTGGCACTTTGGCCCTTTTAGTTTGGCATCGTCTCAAATTGGTCACGACTTTTCAGAGCCCCGAGGGCGTTATAGGAGGCGAAGGTTGGGGGGGGGGAGTTCTGCAACTCCAAAAAAACGAGCATAAGAGTGGAGTTGTGGGAAGGAAGGAAACGGTGGACATAAGAGTGGAAAAGAACAAGTCGAGGTTTTAGGAGATTGCAAAGCAAATGAAACGGGAAGTAGGAGAAAGAAAAATACAAAAATGGACGACTGAGGTGGAAAGAACAGTGCAGTGAATGAGGCAAGAAGACAAGTGGAGTTAGAGGGGAGTGTTCGGCTCTGTAAGAAAGAGGGGTGAGAATATTGTCAGGGACTGCAGACATGTTTCCCTCAAGTCATTTCTATAAAATAAAAAGGCATTAAAAGACCACAGACACGAATCTGTGGTTTCTTGGAATCCTGCCATTAAAATGCTACCGTTTAACAGTGAATGTTTCAAAGTAAAAATGTCCGTCATTCTAATTCGCCTTGAAGAAACGGTATGGAATTATTTCCGCTTCCGAAAATGCTCCTCGGCACAAACGCGGAGATGCGCCGGCATTCAAGGCTACACTATCATGTAACGTCGAGACGTTCATTTCTTAATTTGATTAAGTGTGCCGGACTTTCGTCACTAATAAGCATGCACCGAGGTTCACATGCGAGACATTGGCATAAAGTGTGAAGGATTCGTAAGCCTCTGAGATATGCTGCCAAAAATGGGTCGAATAAAAGGCTTTTAAAACATTAACGTATTATTATTTAGAAAGTGTTTTTTCTCAGACGGCTGGAATTTCACGTCAGTTGCTGAAATCGTGTCCTGAAATTCTAACGGCCGTATCAAAAAATGATTTGAAAATTTGCATTTAAAATAACCACAGAAATGAAAGTAGACAAAAAAAATGTGCCGGGATTGTAATGCGTGGGTGGGATATCAGACTCGTCTTCGTTGTTAGAAGCGATGAAACTTACAACCCCATTTAACGGTACACCGATTGTACATTTTACAGCACCGTACATGTCCCCACCATATGGTGGAAATTAATTATTATAATACCTAACTACTTCTTAGCTATGACAAATGTGTCAGTACATATCATGCGTCATCAAAATTGCATATAGTACACCAATGAATAATAATAATTGTACTGCATGGACATGACAGTCTTCCTTTGCATTTTTCAATTTGCCTCATTCACCTCTCTTCCTTGCAGCTTTTATCATACTGACAGGAGATTATGATCTGTAGATGAGCTCAACTACGCAATAAAGCCATAGACGAGTTAAAAAAAATGGGGCATTAGCATGGAAGAGACCGCGGCTATGTTGAAACATAGCTAATACAGGTTTATTATCGGGGACATGGGTTAGGACATCGTAGCATTTGCAAATTTTTGTGGCGTCTTCATGTGATTCAAGTTGGCAGTACAGTAGCTAGGAATGCCAATGGTTGGTGTGGGGGGGGGGCTCTATATTCATCACAGGTGTCGGTAGGAATTGAGAATGTGGAAGGTCTGGGACTGCATCTGTAGAATAATCTGCGCAATTAAGGTAAAGAAACATTGAATCTGTGATGTTGGTTTGTGATAAACATAAAACTCTTTGAAAAGTATACGTGACCACTTCATTGTTAACAGGTTGGGGCTTGAAGCATTTTATTGTCCAGGGCAGACCTGTATGTTAAAGCACAGTTAATAGAAAAGCAGCGTCTGGTTGACCACAGGATATTCCAGTCATCAGAACGGCCTGGACTCAAACCTCGTCAAATCCCTATCCCACTGCTTCCTCTACGTCATTACAGATGTTTATTATTACAGCAGAAAAATACCCAGTGAGCTTGCAAGCTCTTCACTGGATTCCTGCGACACCAAATACCCCAACACCATCGTTAGACAGAAAATGAGCGCCGATTACCAGTCAAATGAATCACGCACAATAAAAATGAAATAATTGAAAATCCCAAGAGATCTTCCGATTCATCAAGTTGTACATAGCCTAATGATGCTGCACCAACAGTGTGGACAGTCCAATGCGATTCTTCGAAGCGTGATGGTTATACGATAGTTTCCCATTGCAACAAGTTCTTATTTAGTTGCAGACAGCCCTTCAACATTTAGAGATATAATAGTCAGTGCTGGCCTTAAAGGCGGCGGGCATTGGCCTCTCTTCTTGCTCCAGACTGAGGGGCTTCTAGCATCTGTTGAGCTTCTGGACATCGTTGTCTATCAGCTCAGCGTCGAAGTGTTTGGTAGAATGTGCAGGTAATACCAAGAATTACTTGACAGGGATCGCGACGTGAACGCTTCTACCTTGATCCCCAGTGTTGACAGTCATCGATGCGAACCCGACTTCACCCACAAACTAGCTGTCCGCAGCTCAATGGAGCTGCTCTGGGTAAAAGATGTTCGGCAATTTGAACAGGGGTCTGCTTGTAAACAATTTGTATTCGGCTCAATAGAGCTACACTGTATGAAGTTGTTCCGTGAAACAGAGACTCCTTGTAATAATGAGATTGGGGGGGGGGGCTGCCAAGTGAGTGGAGTCACGGTATACAACACACAATGGAAGGAACAGCCTTTTAAAAAAGACGCTATTCATAATCTTCCATCACTCCACACATGACAGGATCACACAGGAGGATATGCTTCTCGTACACTGCCTGGCCCAAGTATCATTTTAATACCGAGCAAGGACTTGAATATCGTTCCCTTAATGTGGTCAATCCTGCCCACAACTTCCTTCAAATGCTATTTATATAGCTGCATAAAAACATCAAGACATAAAACACTTTCTAGCCCTGACGTGGATTTCATTTCCACAAAAATGTATTTTAAGAATCGCTGCTTTCTAAATAATTAGAGTTTAAAACAACATTGAAACGAAGCATTTCTGAGAATCGCTTTTCAAAGCTGTACTTTTCTGGATAGCCGTGTCGAGCCATCCCTCTGTCTTTCGCGACGTTTCGCCTCCAGCGTGGGAAAGCACTTCTCATACATCAAGCCGTGAAAAGCTACAACAGTACCATTGCCATTTATGTGGTACAGCTCGAAGCTGAAAGACAACGATGTCCAGAGGCGGACCATCGTGCTTCGAAGAATCGCAAAAAAGAAGACGTGGTACAGCTCATGGATTTGCATGTTTTGCTAAAGTTGGCCTGCCTGATACTAGTCTTATTTTGGAATGCACTAAATTTGTATTTAGTCGTTTCAAAATGGTCCGTTTAATACATAATGTAACATTGCCGAACGCCTGTAACATTGCCGAAAGCCTCCAACGTGGCAGGCGAAACGTCGAAGGAGCGAAAGTGCTCGACCCGGCCATCCCGAAATAGCTTTGGGAAGCAATTCTCATTTCTACGTCGTTAAAATTAACTACTCGCGTTTTCTAAAAGCACTGCTGTGCATTCAGTCAAATTGGTCCAAATTCATGAGCATATTGTGTACAAGGGAACGGTTTAATTATTTTTTGACCGTCCAATTATTCAAATTACAACTACTTGTCCCAGTGGGGTTTTTGATAATTAAGTGTTTTTCCGTGTCAATTACGTCATTTTAACTGAAGCAAGCCCAACCGGGCGCGTACCGCTTGCCGTTATCGGAGCTGAATTTTGCTCACGATGTGAGCAGAGGTCTGCATTTAGGTATCAAACTGGGAAAAATATTGTTCGCCATTTAGTTTAAAAGAACATAATATTTTACAGCCCGCTTGTCGTCATCTCATTTAATTAACACGAGACGATGCAATGCACCTAAGTACACTAGACAACCAACACCATCAAATCTAACCCTGAAGATAACGGTAATTCAGACACTGGTGAATATATTCAAAAAGTTAAAAGATCACAATAATTGTCGCCTGACAGTGACATATAAATGGTGGTGATAAATGACCCAAGGCGATTGTCACTGGTGAGCAGAGCTACGATAAATTGTTACGATTATTTTAACGGTGCGATGATGGCAATGGATAAAGTGACCACAATTATATTCCATCATAAGTCATGTATTAACACAGGAAAATGACTCATTCGCACATGATATTTTCCCACATACCATTTGAGCCACAATTCTGGCCGTTTGTAAAAAGACTTTTTGTTAAGGAGTTCCGCCACTTGTGCAAACATTTGTGCCCAGCACAGTCAATGTTTCTTGGCTAAAGGACGGGTACGTTAAGGAAACATTTCCATTTGCGGTTTCCTCATCATTTTAACATCCCAGAATTGAGGCACACGTTGTGGAGAACGTCACGTTGGGCCGGTGACACAGCCATAGCATTGCTCAACACAGCAATCCTAGACAACCGAGTTTAGTTCTAGAACACCTACCTGCCACTTCGACTAAACCACACTGACCTGCATAACAAGATCCCCCGTAAAACCGAGCACCTATGAAGGCCGACACCACGCCCAGCTCCCTTCGAGTCCCTAGCGGCAGCGTTCACATTCCACACTAGGTACTCATTTTGAGACCGAGTAGACCTAGGGGAGGCCCAGGACCGGTTCAGAATATCGTCATGGCCAACACCATGGTGTTGGCCATGCGTGGGGAATCGAATTCTACCACGCCACACGACCACACACCCTCAAACCACTGGTACATGACACCTGGCAGCACACCGGAATTACGATCCGCACGATGCACAAGCCTCCCCAACACCTGAGTTTTACGCGCGAGTGCTCCACCTGTGTGCGCATGTTAAGTTGTTTCCGCGTCAGTCTATTGTCCACCCCACCACCAGAAATTTCCCCTAACCGTTGTCCCCACCGATGTGCTCATAATGCCAATTCCTCCCCCCCCCGTGTCCGCGTGGGTTTTAGCCGGGCACTACGGTTCCTCCCACCGTCCAAAGACATGCTGCCAGGTTAATTGGCCTACTGAGTAAATTGCCCCGGGTGCCCTGCGATGGACTAGTGTCTCATCCTGGGTATAGCCCTGCCGGGATAGGCTCCGGCTCACCGCAAACATGTACAGGATTAAACGGTTTCTGGAAACGGATGGATGGGCTATGGCGCTATGCCCATTTGTGGCTACCCTCCTGCCACACCTTTCCGTCGGTCAGCACTTCGAAGCCAAGCTGAAAGACGACCATGTCCAGAAGCTAGCCATCGTGCTTCGAAGAATCGCAAAGAAGAAGAAGCACGTCTCAGTCCTGACTCATCACCACATGGTGGCTCCTAGCCGGCTCTGTTCATCCAAAGCCCGCGGCCAATTTCCCCCCGAGATGGATATAGTGAGGTTTTAGCTCCTAAGGCGCCCATCTGTATGGGGGGAAAAAAAAACCCACCGGCCAGCGTCGGTCCCAAAAGAAGAGGTGAGCCTTGCACAGCGCCGTGCGCGCGGCGGGTACGGTGGCTGGAAGGATGCCCGGGGCCTCAGCTAACCGAGGCACGACACGTTTGATGAGGAGTAAGACAAGCGAACAATTGTGTTTGCCACAAGTGGTGGGACCTCGCGCTGCCACGGATGTCGGTGAACAAGCCCATGTCCCCACAGCAGACAGCTTTCCATCCATACGCTAACATCTGACGTCGCAATAACTGCTCTTGTGAGGGGAATTTTTAGGTCACTTCGATATAAACTAAATGGTTACCAACAAAGTGGCGAGTTGACATGTTTTTACCAAGTGTAATGTAGCATCCTCTTATCCAAGTAAAAAAAAAACCTATGTCTCCCCTGTCACTCACCCTCCCTGTTTGTCTTTAAGGCAGTGACGGCCATCTTAGGGGACGCTGGCAGATTTTTGCCGCTCTTAAGATTGCCAGTTTCACGACCTTTCAGTATATTCGAAGCAGCCTTAATAAAAAAAAAATTTGTTACTTTGGTTTTTATTGGTTGTTTTTTCTTTTGTTGTTGACATGCCGGTCTGTTCGCGGCCCTTGTGCAGCGCTTTGTGACCCTCGGGTGAAAGGCGCTATAAAAATGCTATTAATTAATTATTAATCGATCCCGATTTATTATGGGCTTCATTCACAAAGTGGATCAGATCGGAGGACCCAGGACAAACTGCCTCTGCCTGCCCCCACCCTCTCTAAAGCCCTGGGTCATGACATCACAGGATCAGCTCAGAAGCAAGAGTCGCAACCGCTGTCACTCAGTTTTCAGCCACGTCAGTGCTTAAAATACACGGCGTAAAATTACAGCGAAAATTGATTCAACCTAATTATTCTATTTCAGCCTAGAGCAAAGTGTCTGCATAGCTTTTAGCGTGCCACAGTTGCTGTGGCACAATATGAACTCGATGACTGGAATCTGTATTTGCAATTGCAGCCAACTTCAGATGCAAGTAATAGCTTGACTAGTTCCCGCAAGTCTGATTATTCCAGATGTTCTCAAAGTCCGTTCAGTTCAGCACAACTGTGCTCAATCTCATTACTTAAAAAAAAATTAACATGCCAGCAACAGAATGGATATAAGCTATGTAACGCTTTGGTTAGAAGTTGCATTCAACTTTATGTATTATACGAGGATGACATTGGTCAGACTCATGGGTTCCGAGGTGACGATGTTTATTCAACAATGCTAAACACGCACTTTTAAAATGTAAACAACCATTAGCCAATGTAACAGATTTATTTTTAATTAATGTAAGCTTTTAGTAAAAAAAAAAGGCTTTTCCCCATTCCAGCAATTGAGTGGCTCTAACAGATAAAATGCAAGCAAGCGTGCCAATGTAATTTCCTAACACTATACAGTACGCAATTTACATAGCAGAGATAACAGTTAGGTTCAAAATTAGCACTCTTATTTTCCGTATTCCAGTAAAGCTGGCAAGCTTGGGAATTTAGGTCCCTGGATGCAGAACTTTTAATGCAAATAATAGTGCAGGCCTTTGAAGTATTTATATATATATATTTTAAGTGCCCATTTTTTTTTACTTTCCATCAATTTCTAGGAAATGTTTCTGTTCTTATGAGGCCACCATGAGACACGTTTCACGGTCCCTAAAGCAAACTCGTGGCCCTCTGCTCCCTCCCGCGCTCTTAGTGATGCCGGGGACGCAAACGTCAGTTCCGTCACTGCGGCCACCAATATTTCCTGTAAACCCTCCACCAATGTCTGGGTAAACTCACGTGAAGTTCATCCCTTTCTTGGCAACCTTGTTCGATCGCTAGAGATTACGGTCAATCCCGGCTCGGGTGCCTTTCTGTGTGGAATTTGCAGGTTCTCCCCGTGTCTGCGTGGGGGTGTCACTGGGCACTCCGGTTTTCTCCCACATTCTAAAGACCTGCTGCTGCACAAATTGGCCTGCGGACTGAATTGCCCCCGGTGCCCTGGCGTCCGATCCTGGGTGTGGCCCTGCGTTGCGTCTGCCAGGATGGTCTCCTGCGCACCACGACCCTGTATAGCAGGCAGGGGTGTCCAAACTTTTTTCCTGAGGGCCACATACAGAAAAATATACGAAGGACCGGGCCACTCACAATACAGTTAAGCGCAAATATTGTGTGTGGGCCATAGACCATTATATTTTTAGACTTTGATACTTGCCAATTAAAAATGGATGGCGGGCCGCAGTTGGCCCGCGGGCCGTAGTTTGGACACCCCTGCTGTATAGGATTAAGCGGTTTCTGATAATGGATGGATGGATGCGAGAGCGCTCCTGACGAACGCCAGAACTGTGCGGCATTTCACAAATGCGACAAGCCGGAGTTATTCCCGCACGGCGCGTGCCATCTGCAAACCTATTCCGAGCGTTGTCGGGAGGGTTGAGCGGGTCGTTGAAATAAAAAAAAACCCACAGGATTAGTAGCGAAGACAAAAGGCACACGATAAATTAATCTAAAAACATGGGGAAACAAAATGATCATTGCACACAGCAGGAGCGTGGTCATTTTTAGCTCGCGTCTGCAAAAATAGTCACGTTTTATAGATACTGTACATGTACGTGTAGGAGGCATGCTGACACGGGGTAATGGTTGCAATCCAGAGGTCGCCGTTTTGGGTCGATCTCCCGGTGTTCCACTTTTAAACAGTTTCTTAAGAGTCCCTGCCTCCGTCAACTGAGACGTATAAATGGGTACGCCACAAACGTGATGGCAGTCGTGTCCGGTGAGGTATAGTCCGGATATTGACATCTACGCCAAATAGATCTGGCCAGCCTTGGAGACTGCAGAACCGCAATCTAGAGGGAGGACCATTGAGGCCCCTCTAGTGTTATTTAGCACAATCAGGGGCGTTAGAAAGCACATGCAGGGCTGCATATTTAGCGTTATGGTTTATTATATACACATGCTGTCTCACATGTTAATAGCAAAGGCCTAGCGTTGTGAATACTGCAAAACAAAAAAAGGGATTTTAGCAGAAAGTCTTATCCGAGGAGTAGTCTTGACACAATCATTGTTCAATAGGAACTTCCACAACTACAGTTAACGTAAAGGTCTAAAAATATAACAGTTTGATATTTTAGTCACAAATACACGTTTACATAATCGTAAAAGCCTCTGATGGACTGGCGTCCCATTCTGGGAATAGCCCTGCCTTGCGCCCTGCTGGGATAGGCTCCAGCTCATCGCAACCCTGTACAGGCTTAAGCGGTATCTGATAATTGATGGATGATCGTAAAATCGCTTTAGAAAAAACCACCACTGCAGTAGCTGTATACCCTCATTGATCAATGTGGGAATCAAGACACGGCATCCACACGAGCAACCACCCCCCCCATACACTTGGGGAACCTCCTCTTCCCGCGAATCCACTCGTCAGATAAAGAGTACCAGTGTAGGTAGTTCAGCGCTTCGCCTGCAATCTGTCTTTGTGCTTTTACAAGCAACAACCTGCTGGGTTGAGAGCCTTGCTGTGAACAGCTGTCGTTTGAATGAGATTAGGACAGACACTTTAATTAGCACCTCTGACAAATGTCCAAGTTATTGGAGTTTAAGGCCAGAAATAAGGTTGGCCCCCATATTCCCACCTCCCCCAGGTGCAAGTAACTTTATTTTGATAAGAACTTCTTGACGATCGTAATTATTCCTCGAGCGTAATTATTCCTCCGCTTTCATTGCCATCAGTGTCCACGCGTTACGGTTTTGTTTCCAACGATTTCACCCATAGGAATGTCTTACTCAGCTGAACCCTCGAAAAGGTTAATGTTCTTGCTTATTTCGCGAAAATGGTTTTACTTGACAAGCTGTAAAGAAAAGTGTTTCAATAGTATTTCTAAGCCAAACAAACAATATTTTGGTTTATAAAATTTAAACATTTAGCGTTTTATTAATAATTATCTTGAACGCTGCGCGATGGACTGGCGTCCCATCCTCGGTGTACCCTGCCTTGCGAGCCTGCGTCTGCCGGGATAGGCTCTGGCTCACCGCGACCCTGTACAGGGTTAAGCGGTTTCTGATAATGGATGATCTTGAACGCCTTTTACCTGAGCGTCGCAAGGCACTCCACAAGCTAAAAAACACCACAACATAACAGCAGACTGATAAACAGATGTGTGATTATTTATGTACAAAAACACGCACTCCTAGCACTTATTGTTAATTTATAGTGCAGTCTCGCAGTGTTTAGTGCATTGCACTACGAAGCCAGCCATAGCAAACACCACGAGTGGCGTCACGGCTAAGATCATCCGACATCAGTTCAAGCTCAGGAAGCAGTTCAAGGACGTTCTGAAGCTCCACGTAATGTGTAACATGTCCACCGGTTCGGATAGAATAAGAGTTTTGATGTAGGTTTTCACGGCTCCATTCATGACGGTTGCTCTTCGGAGCAGTTCTTTCGGGATAACCGTATCACGCGATCATCGTCTCTCCCTCATGACGTGGGAAGCGAAACCTCGTGAGATGGAGATCGCGCGACACGGCTATCCCGAAAGAACAGCTCTGAAGGAGCAACCGTCAGAGGAAGTGTTTGCTGCAACGATTTTACAACAGAAGGAAACACGGGAGAGGCCGACAAAGCAGCGTCGTCACAGACAGAATCATCGACTCAAGGTCCACCCGTTCCACTACGACACGTGGTGCACGCGTTGCAACAGTGTCTCCGCGATCAGCCTGTGAAGGACTTGACTAAGTAAATATCTAGCGACCCCCATTCAATTCCTGGGCCACCCCGTTTATGCACCTGCTCGGACGCACGTGGTTAAGCATGATCTAAGAACGCTCACGACGACTACTGCCCGAGGAGGCTTTCATCAAGCAGTGGATTGGAAAATGCTTTTAAGCATTATAGTCAAGTGTGACTGTGGTGTATAATTAATTGGTTACATTATTATACAGGAAGCACAATGGCGCAGTATGCAACGTCTTTGAAGGCACTCCTTTTAACCCCGTGAGAATATATTAGTCATGTGTGGAATTAAATTGGCTATGACAGGAGGCACACAATGGTCCGTTTCCACTGAAGAGAAAGTGGATTCTTTCAGTGGTTGAAAGATGAAAGGAATGCTGGCTCCATGTTCAGATCCAAATGCCAATGGGCTTAGACACACTGTACGGAGGGCAGTCACGGCACGACTGGGACGGTAGACTACAGACGGGCCAAGGTGGCAAATCACCGAGCTGTGGAGCTCGCCGATATGCTCTTGGGCGTGATGTCCGACGTTCCAGCAGCAGCTCTCGGCATGTGCAGCGAGATGACGGACATCCCAAAACACACTGTCTGACCCGAAAACAGAGGCGGCAGGGAATCTTGTTGCTCCGCCGGCACACACACACTGAAAATGGACAATTATTGTTAACAAAGCGTCCTGCATTAAAGCAGTGCCTCCCAAGAGGTGTGTCCATCAATGACAATTGCGCTCGACAATGAACAATGAGGCTTGATGCACTGGGGATCCAGACACAATTAGGAATGCATCCACGCAGCACTGACGACTGCCGGTATTGTGCGATGTTTGACACGAGTGGAGCTGCCGCCACTGGAGGAACAGAAAGCCAGGGCATATATCATGGGAATAATAATCTCCTCGACATTGGAAGGGGGTGAGAACTGCATGTAAATGAGAAACAAAATAGAAGTTTTAATATTTAAGTTCCCAGGGTGACCTACATATTCCCACGACAGCTGCCTCAAAAAAACACAGGATTATCCTGGAAAAGCCAGAACAGATCTCAACCCTACCAGTAAGTATTTTGCATTTAATCTGTAATAAACCGTTGGAGCGATGTAGTTGCTTTTAACAGTTGTCCAGCGGGGGAGGGGTAAGCAAGTTTGAACATCCGAGGGTACTATGGCCAATTTAGGTCATCACTACGGGTCAACTGGACGCATTGTGCAGTGCGCCAAACACTGCACTTTCAAGTGGGCTAATTCGACTGTAAATGCACGCGTGGCCTTTAAAATGGAGGCACGTGCTCGCGTGCCGAGGGGGGCTGTAGGCCCCTCCAAACATTTCAGCATCAACGCAACTGCATAAGCCTCACCAACCATATTTAGCCCCGCTTAATGCAGCAATGCTCCAGAGAGTAGCTCAAGAGGCGGCTAAATGCATTGCCCTTGCAGGAGACGGAATAGTTGCACTGTATGCAAGTTGCTCGTCTTCTGCCGTTTCGTTTCACCCTCTCAACAGCAAGGATCGAGCTGAATGAGCGTCTTTCACCGGCTCCCGTCATCAATGAGTCTCGCGGCTTGGGCTAAGTTAAGGATTTCACATCTTTTAGATCGCTGTGTATTCATCTGCCTGCGTACGTTCCTGGTTCCGTCCCGATATCTGTGTAGCACCAACTGTAGTGTTCTTAGGGCTTATATTTCCCCACGTGAGATGTTCCAGAGGACAAGCCATAGTAATCGTACATTATTGTACCCTACAGCTCTATAATTAGATGGCCAAAAATAAACCGAGGTGGCAGTGGCGTGCCAAAGCAATTGTCAGAATAAGATTCCGGCTTAAATTTAGCACGGCGTGTTTCTATGTGGGTTCATCAGAGTCACCTGTCCAACTTGTAGTCTTCTTGATCAGCGTGTGGTTTTTAAGTTGTTCAAGGTGACGCGCATTCCACCATCAAATCATTCCCCCCCATTTCACCCGGAGACGTTCCTTACTCGGGATGTAACCACCCCGTACTAATTCTACAGTAAAGTTTTAACGAGGACATGCTTTGCGAGATATTCTAGACCTGGGGTGGATGTGCCTGTCATTATCAATGCCACCACAATGCCGTAACAACCTTGCCATGTCCCCCCCCAAAGTGACTGCCGTAGCGGTGGTCGAGAAACTCCCGTGTTGGAAAGTTACACAATTATTCCGCCACATCCAATGTTTCGCGAGCATGAGACTATGCCGTCGCTGTGTACATCAGCGTCATTAAAGCGTAAAGCTTATTGGATTAAAACAGGAAGACAACATAGAAGATTGTGACAGGCTTTGACGTAAATCATAAAAACATTCTTTTGTAAGGGATTCAACTTACGTTGGGATTACAGGAAATATGGTTTAGAAAATTACAAGTGAATGAGGTTCAGCGACCTCAACTGTAGAAAGCAGTGGTTGGTGCAGCTACTTTGAACATTTTAAACTCGCTTTTGTGTGTTTTACATGATGCGCATTCGTGTGCGCACTCATATTTACCATCCCAGGAATCTACGCGTAAGCTTCCGTTGTGTACATGAGAAATCAAGTCATAGGAAGCAGTGTGTCTGGTGGGTTGGCGCCGGCTGACGCGCTCACCTCCCCCCCCCACCCCCCCAACGCGGTTCCCTCGTGCCCATCTCGTCCATGACCGGGCGTGGAATTTATGCTCTTAATAAATTGCATCAGTGATTCATTTAGACTGTATTCCAAATTCAATCTCCTGGCAGCTCTTAAAATTATTGCAAGTTTATGTTTTAAATGCACCTGCCGCTGCCCACCCCGCAGCATAAATAGGTGCAAGAGATCGTCGATCGGCACTCAGACGTGGTGGGGGGTAAAGGTTGGGTGTACTCCCACAGTTCTTCCGAAGTCTCGCCAGCCTTGAGACCTACAGAACACCCCAATCGAGGCCTTCCTGCCAGCAGAGCTGTCGGCAAGTAATTGCGAGGATGCGCCTATACCAACACAGCTGCAGCAGTGACTAAGCCGCATCAAAGCTGATTTACACAATACGAGCTCAAATCACACTCGTCATGTTGCATTACCCAGCGCTTTGCCAAAGGGCGATCTCTGCAGAGCCAACAAGAGGTCACGCCAAGTTTACACGAGACGATTTATGCCTCACACGAGTTGCCTGCCGAATAGGAATGCCACGTGTCCTAGTTTTTCCAGGGCATCCTCTGCGAGCTAGTTGTGAAATGTGCGTCGCGGCTTTTGCCAGTTGCACTAATAATAAAACACCACATAATTATCGCGTCTTTCCAGTGAGGCGAGATATTACATTTTCCCATACTTCCTTGCTTTATTTAATAATTAGCAACACTGCTGATTAGGCATTAGAGCAGCCCTGTAAAGAGGACTATGCAGCTTCCTGCTCACCGACCACCCTAGTCAGATGTCAACTCCAGAAACAAATGCTATTGTGCTAACATCTAAAAAGAGTCACGTCTTTTGTACCAGAAAATCCGATAGACTCGTATGGCAAGGGGTTGATTGGTACGAAAATTGTAATATTAAAACGTCTGATAGCTGAACTACAGTGACACCCATCTTTATTACAAATTTACCGTATGCATTATTATAAAAAAAAATTACTAAGATAAGCCTGGCAGGTAACCGTGCATTGCCCCACGTCAGAGAATAGTCCAGAAGCTGACCTTCTTCGAAACACGATGAAGAGAATAGTCCCGAAAGAGTACGTCACAGAAATTCTGAAGTCACTTGACATGAAACCCCCTTTTTATCCACGAGTGACGAACCTTTTATAAGCCCCCTGATTATCGTGTGTATAATTTAATAGTAATTTATCGTTTATAACGCACACATATTCACTGTCGAAGGTACTCATTCGACGAGAGAACGACTCGGGCGAGAGGAAAACACCGAGAGGCGGATGAGGCAGCCAGTCAGTTTTGCCGGCGCCATATTGCCACACTCGGAGTCCTATATATTACGAGGTTATCAGCCAAATCATTAATGAGTGTTTTTTAAGTTGTGGGAGGAAACCGGAGGACCCGGAGGAAATCCACGCAGAACAGGGGGAGAACACACAAACGCAATACAGAAAAGGGGTTCGTCTCGTCAAACTCCGCTCACCTCGCCTTGTTGTCTGCTATACCACAACACCCAAGGCTCCTCCCGCATTGACTCCTTGCTACTGGTTTCCTCCCCTCAAATCCCAGCAGACAAAGCCGACACACGGCTGTGCACTTGTTCGACGGAGCTTTTTCACACGAGTGTAAATGAGCCTTTCGCTCCCTGCCGAGAAGCTGGCTGGAGAGAAACGACACCCCCGACCTTCCAAAGCCACGCGATAACCCTCGCAGCAGCTTTCTACCCTTCTCCTTTAAAAAAGGATCCGTCAAAGCCATCAAGGAAGGCAGTGTTAGACCGAACGCAGCGGCGAGGCTGCGTGAATTCTTACAGGAGGCCAAAAGGAGAGCACACACGCAATCCTGGGGATCACGGCGGAGCGGAGGTAAAACACTGGACGCAGAGGCACAGGAGTGGTTCAATGCAGGGTTTGTGGACAACCGAGCACTGGGGCAACGTGCGAAAGTAACCTTGCGGCTACCGACGCTTAAAGTTACGACAGGCTTTGGGTGAAAGTCTCGACCACCGTCAGAACATGCAAAGTCAGGGCAGGCTGGTTTACGGAGTTCTCGCCTGATGGCAGCGTGCAGTAGTCTACAACGCGACAAGTTTCAGCAACATCTGAAGGTTGGGGTTGATTTACCTCAGACCCAAGTCAAAGTCAACCGGAGATAGCAAGCATCAGGTGAGGTGTAGGACTTCAAAAGCCAGTCTTGCGACGCACCACCCAACCATAAATAAGAGTCGCCGACAGCCTGAAGACTTACTTACCATCGTGCTTCGAAGAATCGCAAAGAAGAAGAGCCTGAAGACCTTCCTGACGCCACGGTCCAACTGCTCGGCCGGCCTCAACGCTGCGCCTCCCGACTCGTTGCTTCAGTCTTCCACACTGCATTATCTCATGAGCTCCCTCGCCCCCTATTTATACAGCGCCAATAACCTGCTGTCCTCATCACTCATTGTCTGTTCTCCCTATCAATTATTGCACGTATTTCTAATTACCTATGCTTCGCTTCTCATAATAATAATAGATTTGTAACGCGTGCATATTATCGGCACGCGTGCGGCTCGAACGGATTCTGAGGCCACTTAGCCTCATTGAGAATCTCGAAGGTGGCAATGTGGCCGTATTGAGTAGCGCTGCCGCCTCACAACACGAAGCCACTGGGTTCGATTCCCGGCTCGGGTGCCCTTCTGTGTGAAGTTATTATGTTCTTCCCGGGTGCCAGGCGCGTCGCAGCCGCGGATGTTACGGGTGTTTCGACACCCGCACTTACACAGAAACACGATTCCATCCCCCCAAACTTTTTTCTGAGGTAATCTCATATCAAACTAAGTTGCCAATACAAGTCAGATTGATTGAACGGCCAATCACAGCCATTTGACCAACCCACCGGGCCAGTAGGGCGGGAAGAGTAAACGGTTGAAGTACGGTACGTGCGGGGGGCCGAAGGCGGGGGGTTGTGGTGCTCACGTCCCACCCCTAGAACCCCCCACACTTAAAATCGCTGTTCCACCCCCTGCCGGGTGCTGCGGTTTCATCCCACAGTCCTTAGACATGCTGCCAAGGTTAAATTGGAATGATTAAATTGCCGCCAGTGCCCTGGGATGGACTGGCGACCCATCCTGATTATAGCCCTGCCTTGCGCCATGTGTCTGGCTCCGGCTTACTGCATAGCTCTACGGGATTGAGATTTAATTAAAAAGCGAACCTCAAATTAATAAGGGCTGCGTGCTTCTCCAATCAGGCCACTCCAGTGGAAACAATAGGACCATGCTGTCACTCACCGCACCCAGTCAGACACGTCTACCCGTCCCAATCTACCCCTTCCCCCGTACCAATTACTTTACTGGATTGTACACTATGGTTCATAAGCAGGGGTACTGCCCTTCGAAGATGTGCTTTGTCATGACAGGATTCACAAATCTCCTAATACTTAAAAATAAAGATGTCACGAGATTTATAGCTCGTGTTTTTTTCTGTTGTAGTCTGAATTGTGGATGTGCTTGCAGTATGATAGTCTTTTAAGACAAGGAAGCCTTTTAGGGAAATTGACCTAAATCAAAGCAAAGATGTGGGCTGTGTAATTTAAGTAAAAAGAATGCTACACAAATAATACAGCTATATTACTAGAGGAAACATGCAAATATTGCTTAATTATTTATGCTCAAAGCAGCATGGTCTGTGTGCACAATGCAGTTCGCTGTGAATCTTCTTGATGTCAATGTTTTTTGGCATCAGGGTTGTTCTCGAACAGTATGCAATCAAAATAGACAACCAGAACTTGGACGTTGCAAGACAAGAGTTAAAGTTGGCCTTACGATCAAGTGCATCACTTGCACGGTGCTGCCTTGGAAATTATGCAGGTGTATGGTGATCTCAGTTACTGTGCGGGCACCCATATAAGAAATGCTCCCAAATGAAGACCGCTGAAGAGAAAGTTGTACAAAAGCCACCGTCACTGTTACACCATATTCATTTATGTTGGTAAGCTTAGATCTCGACGTTTAATGGAAGTATATTTTTCTCTTGCGTGCTTACACTTAAACACGGGAGAGAACACATTTCGGCAGTAAAATGTAAAGGTACAGCCGTGCTAAAGGGAGCTCTATAGAGCTCATATAGAAGGTATTTGGCCTACTCTTCCTGCTGACTAGGTAGCCGTACCCACACTTTACCCCACCACACGCAAACTGATATAGCCATGTATGGTGCTCGGTAGACAGCCAAATAAAATTGTACAATCTTTTTTTAGCTAAAATGCCAGGAGACCAAACCTTATTACCTCTGGATTGCAAGTTCCAGCATGTAAACCTTACACAATGGCAGCATCCCAATGTGTGAAAACGAACAATTATCACAACATATCCCTTTATAACCACTGCACACTTTGAAACGCCAAAGTAAAAAACATTGAGTTAGCAGCAATCTCCATAACTAATGTCTGTATCCAACTTGGTGCAATGATCATCCTACAGGGTGTCCCATAGAAATAAAATGACTGCGGATACATAGGGAGCACCAGGCGTCATCAGAAGTATTTATACCATGTGGTGCCACTTATATGGGACACCGTGTATTTAGTCTAAAGAGCTGCACTGATTCAATAATGAACGTCAGTGTTCCCAGTGCACAGGGGCCCACCAACCCCGGAGCCAAAGAATTCGGTGTTCTGCAGAATGCCCCCTCATCCAGCTCGTAAAAACAAATGTTGATGCCAGGCGCAAAAATACACAGTACCTGTAAAGGTTAAGAGGATGATTCATGGAGCGTTCCTAAAATGCGCTGCTCATGCCTTCTCTCTCGCTACCACTTTACCTTTCCTGCCCCCTGCATAGTCGTCGGAACAAAATAAAAATAAAAACACCCCAGAAACTTTGGAACAGTGCGCCGCGTTCAAACCATCCGGGTCGTGTCACCAAGAAGCAAAGTGAGTCTCATGTAGGTCAGTGCGAATCGCGTATTTATTTCCAGCTTGGCAGCCTCAAAGCCAGCGTAGCTCAACCTCGAGGTCTGTGGGTCACCGTTTTTAAGCTCAATTTGGCAACGAGGAGCCACGCGCCAGGGGTTGAGTGCACTCCGTCGGAGAAGACCTCGAGCCATTTGCGTGGGCGGAAGATCCGGCGACACTCGTACGAATAGCCCTTTATAGCCTAATTTCATGCGCCTAGACAAATAGAGCACTCACAGTAAAATAAGTAAATAAACGCATTGCGTAGATGCGGCCTGCGTCGTAATGGTTGGTGCACTGTGGACAGGTAAACACCGCAGTTAGTCGATCGGCAGGTCGCGCGCGATGAAGTGCAGAGCGCTCCAAATGTCGTGTGACCTCCATTTCATTGACCCCTAACATAATTTTCCTTTGCTCATTAGTTTCTGTTTTAAATAACCCCTATTTTCTTCAGATTAATAAAATCCGTGTCATTTTCAAATCGATTGAGTTACGCAGCCATCGGTATAAAACAGAAATACTAAGTTTTAGAGAATTAAATGGCGGTCAGAAGACATCTGTAGCACCTTGTAGAGTGTAGAGTGTGGGTACTCCCAGGACACCCAGCTCGTGTGCAAGAGTGAGCCACAGCACCATCTAGACGGTCTTTATAGAACTCTCTTAAGGTGGAGTCCCTTTTGCCAGCAGCGTTGTCAGGCAGCAGTTTCTGGCCTGTACCTTTACCGAGAGATAACACGTAGACAAAAATACATTTCAGGCTGTTCCTAACTGTCTGTACCTGATAATTTAAATATTGTTTGTTTTTCTGCTTCAGGGTAGAAAAAGTCATAACTATACTCGGGACAAAACTGTGAACACATTTTGCTAATTCTGAAATTCCAGAACAAAAATAACAAAGGATATATTTTTGTATATAATATATATCACCTTATATTTGCCATCCTGTTAAAGTTAAGGCATTGCACACATTCTATACGTGTGCCGAACTGCCAGTGAGCCAAGTAGGTCTTGGAATAGCTGGCGGACAGACAAACTCTGCTGAATAATTCCAATCAAATCCCACCTGAGCTATGACCCAGAGCAAACTTCTCTTAACCATCACACTTGCTTGTGTTTTCTTTTCACGTCACTGGTGCAAGAAAACGAACAAGCTTGGCCTTTTTTCCCCCCTTAGCGCTAGCATTTTCAGACGGCCCTCCAGCATCCCTGCTGCCTCCAGACTGCCAGGTTTTGAGATGTAAAAACCTTTCCTGGCCGGGTGAGTGGCACAGCCAAAGAAAACATCCTCCGTTGCGGGCGTTACGATGAAACAAAGCAATTAGAGCAATCCAAAACCACTTTGGCAGCTTTTTTACGTGAAAATTGCGGAATGCAGGCCAAAGATATGAAAAAACAGTCAAGATTAAAGCTTCAGCTCTGTAATTACCTGCTCGTGCCACTGCTGGTGGAAGGTCCGCAGATAGAAGAGGTTCTGGAGCCACTCGAGATTATATTTGCGCCTTTTCTTCCACACTGGCCAGACGTCTTGGAAGGAGTGCGAGTGAGAGGGGATTTAAGAAACTTACGGCGTTGTTTCAACTGCCGCACCAACAGATCAAACCGGCATTCCACAATGGCAGCATGTTCCAGATATTATAAACGAGACTCATATTTAAGATTTATTTCACAAATATTCGTGACTGCATTAGAAATCTGAATTCGTTTCAAATATGTCTGTGAGTGCATGCTCTTTTTTAACGTGCTTCATAAAAAATAGCATTTTTGGACAAAGAATTGCATATATTGTAACAGAGAGGTATTCTGTGCTAATACGGTTACACAGTGGTATTCAATTCTAGCACGGGCCAATTTCAACACACGCACACTGAAACACAACAGCGCTTTATATGTGAACGCAAGTGTTCAAACTACCGTGTGCATTGCCCCACAAATGTGAACCTTTGTAGTTATTGGCTCGATCAAAATTAACACTAAATTTTACATAAAACCTTGCGTGGGAGTGCAGGAGTCATGCCTTGGCAGGTGGTACCTTGGCAATTTCTTTCAACGTGAACACGGTGTATTGAGTCGTGTAGCTCAATTGATTTAAACCGCGTATAAATAGCAATCTATTTAAAATAAATGTCAAGACATAACCATAACATGATCAGCAAAAGCCATGTAATTGTAGATGTCATCAGGTGTTTTTTTTTTCCAGTGGAGTGTGCATAAGAGAAAACGAAAACCCTCCACTCAAAGTAACATTAACACCTTTATCAGTCGGAGAGATTAAAAGTAGACAATCGGTAAAAGAAATCTAAGCCATTTCCATTAAAACATCACAGCCACCGTTTTCCATTACATTTATTTATTTAAATCATCATCCCTTTCAAGCCATTGCTTGCAGGCGATGGCAGTAAAAAATGTGTCATATCTGTGTCTATCCGGCCAGGTGGCCCGATGGTAGAGGAATCAATCCTGGTTGGGCATTGACTCAGCTCATCATCATCCCATAGGGCTCAATAAGAGGGAGGTCAGTGGTTAAGTTCGCTCCATTGGTTCAGGGTTGCAGATCAGTCTGCCAGTCAGCTTATATTTAAGCTGAAAAAAACAGTTGAGCTATGTAGCTCTTGTTAACAGTTGTCCAGCATGGAGAGGTAAGCAAGTTGCAACATCTCAGGGCACCGGGAGCAATTTAGTCACGATAATAAACTAGACAGCACGTCTTTGGAAATAGAAGGTAAGCACCTTAATGCTCGTTTCAGCAAGAAATAAATTTGGATTTTGACTACGTGTGTGATGCTGATTTTAAAACTGTTCTTTTAACTGACTAAATTTAGAGATTGCTAATAGCCTGAGTGGTAGTATGAAGTTGTTAGTCATTTATAAAACTAAATAAAATTTAAGCACAAATGTACCCTTGACAAAAATAAATTATATCATAAGAAAAAACGTGTCTTCAACATGAAAGCATCACAGAAATGTGAGCAGGCATTTGGCAGTCAAGATGACAACCGAGTTGCACAAACAACAACAAACTAAATATGTTTGTCAATAACACCGTCTTGAAAGGAAAATAAAAATATGTCATACGTAATCTGCACACACTTGTTATGGCCACTAGCAAAAAAAGAGCCGAGATTGCTGAATTGTTAACGTAGGCAGCAGAAGGACAACAAGAAAACTCTATACCGCTTTCATCATTATTAGGACTCATCAGCATCGCGATGATTGCCCATTTCAGAAACATCAAGCAATTGTTTACATGATCACAACCCTGCAGGAGGCAGCCGCGTGTTTCAGAGGTCAAAGGTCACCATCCTGAGCTGACGCAACTGAAATCCTGGGTTTGAAATCTAACAGTCTGCAATAACACTGGGTCTTCAAGTGTCATGAGTTGATGCTCTCAACCCAGTTAGCAACCCTTTGCACGGAATAGCCCATCACAATACATTTTGTTCTGCACATAATTTGGCCAAATTCCATCTCTGAGAATGAATACATTTCTCTAACTTAGGTAGAAAGTGGGTAGGAAAGAGTGGGTAGGAAATTATTGCCATTCCCTGGTGTGGACCAGACATCACTTGAAAATTTCTCAAATATATCCGTGTGACATTTACGTCGTGTCCGCGTGGGTGGGTTTTCTACGGGCACTCTGGTTTCCTCCCACAGTCCAAAGACATGCTGCATAAGTGAATTGGCCTGCTGACTAAATTGCCCCCGGTGCCCTGTGATCGACTGGCATCCCATCCTGTGTATAGCCCTGCCTTGCGCCCTGTGTCTGCCGGGATAGGGTCCAGCTCACCGCCACTCTGTACAGGATTAAGCGGTTTCTGACAATGGATGGATGGATGGATTTACTTCCTTGGGCTGCTCTTTAACACGAAGTGTTGCACCGCTCTCTAAGAGATCCGACTGCCACTTTCGTCTCGTGGAAATAACAAAATCAGGATCAAATTGCGGGGGGGTACAATCATACAGCGTTTGGTTGCATAACAAGAAACTTCCCTCCTGTTAGTCATGAAGACAGCAGCACAGGGAGTGATAGACAAGGACAGATACAGGGGTGTTTTAATAGTCTAACTCCTAGCAAGGTTAATTGAGAAAAGCGTGTTTGATGTGTACACTGGCATTCTTAGCAGTGTGCCTAATTTGATGAAAAACTGCAGATGTCTTAAAGCAGCAGAAGTGACAGTTGCTGTTTGTTAGTTTTTGTTGGGATGGGGCAAGAATAACACGCTCAGAGTTGTTGTGACAGGACAGTCCACAAGGCAGAGAACGTTAAGAGCACACCCTCCTTGAAGCAACACGAGACCAACATTTAGAGACACTCTTGTGATCACTATGATCATCATTATCGTCAGCCACAGTCTATCTACTGCTGGATGAAGGTCTCCGCATGCCATTGACTTCTGTTCGTGAACTGAACTCACTCAATAGTGTATGGTGGATGCGCTATTGGGCTAGTTCCCTCAGCAGTCTCGGTTATTGCTTCTAGTGATGCGTCTCTTATTTGCTTTTGTTCCCTGATCCATGTGTTTCTTTTGCCGTTTCCAAGTCTAATTTAAATTAGGGGGTTACCAACCGTTTGCACCTCAAAGCCCAGTTGGCCCACTTGGGTCTGTTCTACACGGACCACGAAGTGGTGCTCACAACCCACTGATGGGTCACGATTTAAATCATGCTTATATCCTCACCCTTATTTGCGAGATTTTCATCTTTTCTTCCACTTTATTTGTCGGCATCCCCATTTCTAATACTAATGTGACAATAGGTAATGTGCAGTGATGCACTTGTGTAAAGAATACATTGGACTGCGGAATGAAACTACATGGGGTATGGAAAATAAACAGTACTTAATTATGCTATATTAGTACAATTTCAAACATTGCGTTTTTCCGTGCAATTAGGCTGATGTTGAATTGTGCAGTGGTTTGAATAGTCAACTGCCTTTGTTAATTTTATTTTAGCAAGTATAACAATAATTCATGCAGCCAGATATTTAGGCTTGAATGAATGAAAATAAAAGAAGTTTGCTGGATTTAACATTTGTGTGAAAAAAAGACAAAAATGCACAATATGTTAACTTCTATTTAATTTGTGCATTGTAAAACAATGAGCCAACCATTAATTGAGCATGAAATGGTTTTTAAATTGGGACTACCCTACACAGCCACACATGCTGCAAAGCATTTTAAAATGTTCTTTGGCTTGTGTAAAAAAAATATAATGCACATATAATCTCACATTATGAAAAGTATGCAAAAAAGCCAAGCAATTCCTTCTCGCAGTGAAGAAAGCGGTGCAATTTTAGATGAGACACTAAAGCTGAGTTGAATTACTACATTTCTGAGCTCTTGGCTAAATAGTCGCGTGTTGTGAAAAGCAGGGATATCTGAGAGAACGTGAGCAGTGGCGTGAGCCACTGCTTGCTCACGCCACTGGCAGATGGGCCTCCACTGGAGTGGGGGCTCGAGAGATGGGTTGGTCTACTCTTTCATACTGGCCAGATATTTTATGGAGTCATATAGCCTTGCACGAATTACAAAGGAGCCACTTCCAGTTCAAATATTTAAGTTTGAAAGCCATTTTACTACTATCTTTTTGAAAACGTATTTTCATTTTTAAAAAGCTCACTTTGCATTGTAGTGTATCATTGAAGGTACTAAATAAAATGCATTCCGTTTTTGTTCTGCATTGTCAGATGAGACGAAACATACTTTTAGAATGTTGGCCTTGCAGACAAATATTGATCAACCGCGCTCTGTAAAGTTTTTATGCGATTTTGTTTTCTTGTGCTGACTGCCCATGGTGTAGAGGGAGTACTTATCACAAACTTCTGTGAAATCAGCAGCATTTGTTTAGCACGTCTGACTCTGCTGACCAGAGCCACAGGGTATAAAACTGGTCCAGAGTTTTCATGTTTAAACAACTGCTGCCAGTTTAACACAAGTCTGCAAGACCAATAGGCTGGTGGACTAAAATGTGTTTTTCTATAATGTCGAGTGACGCGTAATGTAAGTCAACTTGTTAATTTCATCTAAACGTATTTTCATTAATACGTTTTAAGAAACAATGGTACGAAATATAACACATGTGAAACCTGACAGTCTACACACTGCAGAGTCTATAGCTGCAACTTGTACAAATCGACCCTATAAATGGGTATCGAAGTAAACAGTTGCACTATTTACAGTTAAAAAAAATTATCCAGCTGCACCATTCACCACCACCACCCACTGCCAACGCGCAAGTGTCGACAGGCAAGCATAAGGCAAGCACAATAGCCATTCCCAGCTTACCTCGGCTTTTTAATAGTTCCATGGGAACTCCTCAAGCGCTCCCCTCAAGGGATGTGGGCAGGACAGGGGTAGGATATGACATTGATAACAGAGGGAGCGACGCGGCGATTGGTAGGTTCAAGGCTCCGCTGAGACGAGAACTCAATTTTCGAGAGGTGGCAAATGGATCGAGGCAGAATCCCATGACGGGGGGGGGGGGAGTGGAGCTCGGACGCAGGCTCCACGCCCCAGCCCCGACCCGCGCCGTCCCGAAGCCCTCCGTTCACAGGATTGTCTCAGAGTGGGTGGGCACCGGACACACTTCCTGTGCCACTAACCCAACAAATTCCCAGGCTGCAAAGTGATAAAAAGAGGTAGTAAATGGAGCAACAATCAAAACACTTCAGGGCCCGCTCCCTATGAACTGCATGGGACACTTACACCGGGGCCCTTTATATTTCGTGGTGGTTTATAGTGGCCTTTTTAAACGTCAGCAGTTATTCGCTATTGTTTCGTGATACCGTTTCCTTTCATTCACTGGCTCCCAAATCGTTGCGGTTTTATTTTAACGACTGTTCCAGCAGTAATTGGGCTGCATCAATGTTTGCTCCAGGTCAGGTGGCAACCATACAGGCACGGTGGCAGTTCTCTAATGGTTTACTGAAATGACTATATCCTTAATCCCATGACTTTATTGTGCTAAAAGGCATCCTTGTGCACGTCACCAATGGGGGCGAATCCCACTGTTTATTCGTTATTTGAGGCATATTGCATTTAGGCACAATGTGTGTAATCGTGCAAACTCAAATTATGCCTCCCTAGTTCCAGTCGAATTGCCATTAAATAGGTAAACTTAACAGATTTTCATCATACCACTCTACTGTTATTGTCTCCTTACTGTATCATATATGCGTATGGTATACATATACCTGTAAAGATGGACAACACTTAGAACATCAGGAATATGCTGCACTAAAAAAAAACGAATATTAGTGTGGGATGTTATCTGGTTCATCTGACTCGACGCTTTATACCGTTCCTGAAACGGGAATGTATTTTAAACAGCTACCCTGCTCACAGTAAATGCTGTTTTTCACCCAGTCCATAAACAGGTAGATACAATCAATGATTGCTGAGTAATGCATTTTACAAGCAGTTCACAGAGACAATGAGAGAAGGCTACAACAACATGCATGATGACAATGGTTTAACATAGTTGACATATAACCGCTAATAAAAAATAAAGCTCTTAAGCTTTGGCCGTGGGAAGAGAATAGGCAATGCAATAAAAACGTAAGAGATATATGACAACAATAAAATTACCACAAAACCTTAAGATTGTGAAAACACACCACTGATGACCCTTCATACGTGCGCCAAATGAAGTAAAATCTCCGCCCAGAGACGAATAAGAATAAATACAATTTATAATGCGCAAATATGCATTCAAGTTCAAAGGTATTCATTCAATTTCGAAGGTATTCATTCGAACAGTACAACTCAGAGGTGCGAGGAAACCGCAGACAGGAGGGGGAGGGGGGAAAGCAGCCAGGCGGTCAACATTTTGCCACACACTGTGTCCTGCATATTATGATGTTATCGGCCAATTAATTACTTATTTAGGGGTTTTTTTGTGGCAGGAAACCGGAGAACCCAGAGGAAACCCACGCAGAACAGGGGGAGAACACGCAAACGCCACACAGAACGGCACCTGAGGCTGGAATTGAACCGCCTCTGGCAGGACTTTATTTCTGTGAGGCGCAGATGTTACCACTGCGCTGTCCTATATGAAATAAGTTAAACTGTTTTTATGGCAGACGCCCAAATCTTAATCTGCTCGTTCAGCTTGGGCCATTGGTTACCAGTGACTTTTAAAAATAGTGGTTTTATAATGCTCACATTAATTTATTTTGCTCCTCCCTAAGGTAAAATATTTTACTGAAAACTATTTCGTACTTCACACAATTTGTACTGCTGCATTACTTTTGGGAAGTAGAATGGTGAGAATCACTTTTATTTCTCCTTAGTGTGTTATATATGTGTGTTATATATTGTACCCATCGACTGGCACTCTCCATGTTCTTGTCAAGGTCTCAGTCAAAATACATGTATTCCGTCTCCAGTACACTCGTTATGACCTCCTCCCAGAAGGATGGAACTGGACTAGCCAATGACAGCATATTACCACCTTCTGTGGAATTGAGAAAATGTTGAACAATTGCACGAAGCGTGAAATAAACATTGAACAAATACAGTCGTCAGTTAAAATATATCCATGACTATGTCTAGGCAATGCTCCGATTGGGGCAATGATTATAGAAAACGGGCACCCCACGGGTTAATTGATACCCAGCCTTCAGCCCACGAACACTTAATACTGTCAATTAAAAGTTCATTACGTTCAAATTGTGTGCAATGTTGTCTCGGTTAATGCATTGAAATTGGAAAATCTAGGACAAATACCGCTGGGATAATGTTCAATGCACCGCTCAACCCAACCTCTCTATCATGTTACCGTCCGCCGCTCTTCATTACGCTAGGGAAAACCCGATGCAGGCATCCACTCTCCCTGGGTTTGTTAAAGCAGAATTCTAAAGCTGAATTGACACATTTTTTTTAAACGGCGTAGGTTTTCCTGGTTGTACTGCATGTTCTTAGGGATGATGTCTGACGTGTTGCTCCACGTCTTGGCAACTTCCTCCAGACAATTCAAACAGCAGGCACGTCCCGCTAGTTAACTGATACGCAGTGTTCAATGTATCAGTTGCTGAATGAGCTCCCAGCACATGGAGTCAAACTTTGGTCGTCATTTCAAACAACACGTGGTTGAAACTGAAAACACGCCGGGAGCGCTGGCATCTTTTCAATAAAAAAAAAAATACCATGTCAAGGGTAGATTTGAAGGTGCCATTACATTTTTGGGGCTTGAAGGATAATGTTGGAAAGTGGGCGTAACATAAAAGAGATCGATGGTCGGAGTGAATAGAAAATATGTTGTGATGCATAAGAAATGAGGCAGGTGTGGCCATCTCGGTTGAATTGAAGAAATGTGGTGTTTACCAGATACTATTGGGCTCATTTAAATGCGGCTTTGACAATATTTCTATTTTAGAGAGATGCCAGCATTGTAAGTGAATTCATTGACCGTCAGGTGTCATTAATTACCTCTCGAGACGAGACGGCTTAAGAATAATCACAGCGGTCACACCTTTTTCCTCGGCTCCAATGTGTCTCATTGACAATTGCTTTCATTGCCAGAGGAGAACGTTACAAAATATACCCAATTATGGTCAAAGGCTGCAGAGTAAAGTACTGTGTTACCACATGCCTTTCTTTCAGTCTCAGTGGAGATCCCCCGTTATAGAGCAAAGACTTATGTTAATCTACGATTCAACGTGTTTTCTCCCTTTCTGTTATTATATCCGAAACGATTCTACGCTTGTATTTGAATACGAGTCAATTTTTAGCTGATTCCATTCTTCCCATAATAGGATTCACGTTCTGAGCATGACAGAGACGAAACAAACAGTGGTGGTGAAAGCCGAATAAAACATTTTAATGGGGGCCCCATTTGAACGTATCAAATACTATAAGGAAAACAGGAGTTATAGACAAGATATATAATTGTAGTGAGATAAGAGAGCTGTAAACAAAAAATGATTGTTGCTCTTCAAAGCTGTTCTTTCGGGATAGCCGTGTCGAGCGCTGCCCCTCGGGTAAGGCAGTTTTAATGTTGGACGGTTTTAATGTTAATTATATGTGTATGTTCATTAGGATATTTTATTGAGCTGATATTTAATCCACCCTATTTATTTCATGAATCTGAGACGCCTTGAGCTACTTTGGGTTTTGCCTGATTAACCAATGCCGAACACTGACACTACAATTAAGGTTATATGAATGAATGCAAGAGAGGTGGGTGACATTTGAATTACGAGGCTAAGTCCACTGTGGTAAAATGCAAAGACCGAGCATTCAGTGTTTGTATTAGGAATTCATATACACACAGGTATTATGTCAAGTTTGGATGTTTGTTATTTTATTCAAAAATAATAAGCCTGACAATAATTGACATGTTCAAGACACGTATTTCAGAATGCTATTTCAAGGCTCTGGAGAACTTTAAAAAAATAAATAACAACATATAAAATAAAACAAAAAAACAATTAAATTAGAAGAAACTGACTTCATTCAGTGACATTTTACATTAACACGATATTGCGCATTTTTGCGGCTTCTGTGGGTGATTTTGCGAGTCGATAAAATGAAGGATAATGTACATTGATCCTTTTAATTTAATGTCTTGTGAAGTCGTCTTTAACTGTCATAACCAAAGATGCTTTGTCTACCAATTTCACGTTTTGTTTAACAAACATAACATTACATGAGAACCCATCCACAGAAGATAGTGTTCATTGTAAAAAAAAAAATGTATAACAATATTCATCATTTTTCAAAGAACTGTTTTTTTTCTCCAAAAGAATGTACATTTATAACATAAGGCTACTTTAAGTCTGCCAAACAATTTGACAAAACTTGATATACTGTATTGGCACACCTGACCAGCAGGGGTGAAAGGGTGAACACAGCAATGCTAGTGTGGGATTACACATAAACCTGATTTCAGTATCATAAATGATTAACATTTCCAAAAGTTAAAGATGCTTAATTATAGAACCTAACGTACAATTTTATTAGAACTACATAATTGGAATTGCTCTATTGATTTCTTTGCGTGGGTTCCTTTTAGTGTTTGATGAGAAACCAATTGGTACGATTCAAAAATGAATCCAACATTTTGAGGCCTTCAGTAAAATGGCTTCCAGCCACACAGAGTGACAATCTGTAGTCTTTACACCTTGTCGCTCCACAAGTGTTATATTTAAATGCTATCAAAACACTGCATGAGTGCAATGCAGTAACCACTTAAATCACAAATCTCATACTTTGAAGAGCACCAAAAGAATACTAAAAAAAGTGCAAAATAATTAAAACTGTAACAGCCTTTAAATCTGGAGCCTTTTTTTTCAGTTGGTCAAATGCCGCAAAGGTTATTGAAAAATAATAACAACAACAATCAATAAAGTAATAAAAAAAGAAATTTGCACTGACATTTTAGATGTAAACAATTCAGCTACCCACAGTAGCTTTGACAATTCACAGTTTCCACTTTTGTTACATGTTTCCTTTTGATGTGACTTGCTAATTCAGCAAACTATCACTTTAACAATAGCAGATAAGCTTAGTGTAATCTTAAATAACTTGATAGGCCTACTTTGGGCCAATGCAGTTAGAACCTATAGCATATTAAGCACCTTTAACAAGCTCTTAAATTAAGTACAGTAATATTTGTACATAACACTTCAGTTGTGATGGTTAGTGTTAATCCATATTATTTTTAATTCAAGCAGTAATCGTAAAAGTTTTGTTTAAAATAAACTGATACCAGTACATGTTACTGTAGGATAGGGTCACTGTCTATAATTAAGTCTGTTAATAATCCACCTTTGCGGACATTACATTGCTGACCATGTGAGTGGTATAACGTGTTTGTAGTGATTACTTTAGGTTTTAAAAAAGGGAATCCAATTTGTTAATTGTGATTTTTTTTATATATATAAAATCTAAATATATCAGGTTAATTAGGTCAAACCTTGCTGATGTTTTTTTTAAAGTAACACTTCATTATATGTAGCCAAAATGACGGTTATTTATAAATGTGATATAGAATTATACAAAGCTGGAAACTGACTGCATGTCAACTGACATTGCCTGTGGCCTGCAAATATATCCAGGCCTTTCCGACTATACTCCCAAAATGTGCTCCCCAATTGGCATGCACTCGTATCCAGCAACACATCCCGTCATGCCACAGTGATCTCCTTAAACAGGACACACGCTTCTTTTTCTGGATGTATAATTAGACAATCAGCAAATGAAAAATTCTGTTCACCTAGCTGATTGATTAAAGTTAAAATAAAAAAAAACCGGTTATAATCAGACAGAGTAAAACCAAGTCATAAAAACAACTGAGTAAAGAGCAATTAAAGTTCAATTTAATTTGCACTAAACGCGTCCATGCTTATTCAAATAGCCCTGCCAAATTTTGGCGACATTAATTGAAATGTTACTTGATATGTGACCACCTGGGGGAAAAAACACAAGCAAATAACAAAATTGACCCAGTGTTAAATTCTGATCATTAATGTTTAAATTAAGTGGAACTGAACGTCAGATATCCTAAGACTGTGTTGGTTCATCCGCAGAAACCACTGTAGCCTGAATTCCCTTTAGTTATGCCATTTCTAGCACAGTTAAGCTCTTGATTCGACCATAGCCGACACTGAAAATCTTCGTGTTGTTAATTTGAATGAAATTCCTTCAGGTTCTTCTGCTCCAGAGGTTATATTAATGTATACGGACTTTTTTTGCCTGCAATGCATGCACAAAGAACTCTTCCTCCAAGAAACGGCAGAATCTCTAGGTAGTTTTACATTACAGTGCAGCCGCATTTATTACTCCCTCCGTCATGTACCAAATTGCAAGCTGCTACAGCGGAGAGAAAATCATCTTAAGGCTTTTTTTGGCCCAAAGTCATTTCGGCTGAAGTTCACAGAGTGGCGCGTCTGAGCCGAGGCATCGTGCAAATGGTCGGTGAAACGATTTAGTATGGCCGGCTTGTCCCCACGCCAGCAACCATTTGGAATATTTCTCCGTCCGATTGTCTAAAACCGAAGCGCGGCCAAACCTTCTCAGTGCGCGCGGCAGGATCACTCAAATGGCCTTGGATTGTTCCGTCTCAAGTACCTCTCGTAAAACCCTGTCTAGACGCAAGCAAGAGAATTCGGCGACCGGGTCTGAATAAAGACCACAGGCACTCATCTCAAGGCCTTGTCATAGTTCAGGAAACCCACAAGTGGGGCTTTTTGTCTTCTTCTTGTTTTCCTGCTCCTCCTGCGTGCGTTTATTTATTTATTTACTCACTCCTTTAAATCAATGTTATATTTTCATTCCATTGTTACTTCTAGGAAATTGCTCATTCCTCGCCGGGGCTCTTTGAAGGGGGGTTTTCCTCGGCCGTGCCGGCTGCTGCGACGGGGGTGGGATGTCGGGGGGGGGGGCGGCGGGAAAACAGGGTCGCAAGGGGGGGGAGGCCCCCCACGCCGGTCAGACCCACTCTTGCATGGAGCGCTTGCAGTACAGTATGTGGCGCGGCGTGCCCTTGCGCTTGAACTGCAGCACGGTGTAGGCCAGCACCAGCATGCACAGCGCCAGGATGCAGGGGATGACCACGGCGATGGCGTTGACGCCGCTGGCGGCCGCCGTGCGCGCCACGATGTCCACGTCGTCGCCGTGGGGGTGGTGTCTCCGCCGCCCGTCGTCATCGTCGGGGGGCCCGCCAGGCCCGCCGGGCCCTCCGGGGCCGACCGGGCCGCCTCCGGGGCCTCCGGGGCCGACCGGGCCACCTCCTCCTCCTCCTCCTCCGCCGCCGCCGCCGCCGCCGCCGCCGCAGCCCATCCAGTCGTTGAGGATGGAGCGAGGGTAGCCGGGCTCCACCGAGAGCCGCTCGTTGTCAAACTTCCAGTAGTCCTTCCCCTTGTAGAAGTAGGTGTAGGCTGCACGCGAGCGGGAATCCCCGGCAGAGGGTCGGCGGAGACACAGTGAGGGTTCTGTTGGCCCGATGGCCCGATGGCCCGATGGCCCGATGGCCCGATGGCCCGATGGCCCGATGGCCCGATGGCCCGATGGCCCAATGGCCCAATGGCCCAATGGCCCGCGTGTACGTCCAGCCATCCGTTACATTATCGGTAACCGCGTAATCCTACGCAGGGTTGCGGTGGGCCGGAGCCAAACCCGGCAGACACACGGCGCAAGGCAGGGCTATATTGCACCGGGGACAATTTAGCCCGCAGGCCAATTAACCTATGCACCAGCATTTCTTTGGACTGTGGGAGGAAACCGGAGTGCCCGGCGAAAACCCACGCGGACACGGGGAGAACGTGCAAACTCCACACAGCAAGGCACCCGAGCCGGGATTCGAACCCGGGAACCTTCTTGCTGTGAGGCGGCTGCGCTACTCACCATGCCTGTGCTACTCACCGTGCCACCATGCCACCCGCGTGTATACGTGTACAGGTTATTTTGTCAATTCACTGCCAGGCTGAGGTCTCCCTGTGCGTTAGACATTGTTTGCGTTGGTTAGTTCGTACGTTTGTTGTTGTGTGCTCTACTACCGAACCTCTGCAGCTCAAAAGACCTTGCGGAGTTCAGTGAAAATGCAAGGGGCTGTGTAAGAAAATGGGAAACTGTAATTTGACCATCGCGCTGCTTCGAAGAATCGCTAAGAAGAAGATTGCAGGAATCCTGCTTCCAGAGATTGCAAGCCGACTGGGTGTTTTCTGCTGTAATAATGCACATCTATGTATCTGTGCTGTGCAGGTCGCAAGCGTTATTTGGCCGTGTTCCAGAATGCTGGTTATAGCGGGTTGGTGAAAGAGGAGAGTATACACGGGTGAGCACAGTTATTGATTTTGCTATATGGCCCAATGCCCCGCTTAACGTAGCCGTGCAGCAGCCTAAAGCTCCTTTTGTGGATGTCAATTGCCCATCCAAGGCTATGCTGGCTCAAACATGGATAGCCTCCGAGATCTGACGAGATCGGGAGCATTCTGGCTGATTTGGTCACAGGAGGGCTGCATGTACATAACAATAGATTAATAATGAATGTTGTACTTCCTTCCTTGCGATTCTTCGAAGCACGATGGTCAGCCTCTGGACATCGTTGTCTTTCAGCTCGGCCTCGAAGTGTTTGGTGCTGATGTACGTTTTCACGGTTCAATGCATGATAGTTCAATATCAAAGTTCGACACAGCCATCCCGAAAAGAACAGCTTTGAAAAGCAACTATCAACAATGAATATTTGTATTTTGGATCATAGTTTGTAAACTAGGTAAGTAATGCATCCACTTTATATGTTAAATTTGCCACTATGTTTTATTTCTATGTTTAGAGATATACAGTACATGCACATTTCTATTCTTTAAAACTCTGGGAAAAACTCCAAGTTTAATAAACAGAAATTGCCTTTATGAGACCTCTGCACTTCTGCCACAGATCTCATCATTACCTGAATTTATAAAATCCTGATTCCACTTTAAGTCTCAAATCTTCTTTTAAAATAGGCTATGGGAAAAAGATTGTTCTCAATGTCAGAGGTCACCAGTTCTAGCAGAAATCAATATAGCTATATTTTTCACCATTTCATGTTGTAAGTTTTAAAAATTAACTTTGCGCGGAGCACCTGATTTTTTAGACATTACCACTTATACATATCCTACATCTACTGTTGAAGACTGAGTATAAGGGAAATTTGGCAATCAATGACAAATGCGAATATAATGGAAGATTTCAGGGAATACTAATTTAAGTGGGTTAAAACTGTAGGTATTTACCTGGAGTGATATCTGCAAGTGTTCCTACTATTTCTCTGGCTTAGGTTCTTACGAATTTACAAAATCGTTGAATTTAAATAATCGACCATGCATGTGCAATTTTGTCATCATCACCATCCAATCACCATTACTTGCACTGTGCTTCCCTTGAAGTAACCATCGTGTTTGCATATTGAGTAACAGAAATAGCCCTTTGTGCTTCAAACCGGATAACAATTTTGATGCTCTTTTGCACTATTTTATTGTACAAAGTCCCATGAATGCTCACAACAGAAACAAGGGGGTAAAAAAAAATCAATATTAAGCCGTCACCCAAAACTGACAAATCAAACGGTTGTGGGGTAGATGGAAATGTTTACGAGTGAGCGTGTGGATTCTTACCGCCCTCTCGGCCCATGAAGGCTCCCTTTGGTCCATCCGGAATACCCTTCCACACAGTCACCGAGCGCGGATAGCCAGGGTCCGTGGTGTGTTTATCTTCGTTGAACCGCCAGTACCTGGATCACAGAGTAGCGTGTCACGCACCGTGCAGAAAAGCGCGAGCCAACGCTGTTGTGTACTGTACAGCCATCGCCAGGGAGGGAGGTGCAGCCGGGATTCCTCATCCAGGCCCACATTCGCGATGAGCAACAAAGCAGGGCCCTCACTTGAAACCAATGACCGGGTAGTGAATGCCACAATCATCGTTACGCAAAATGACCCATGTATTGATACTCCGCTAAAATATGAGGGTGAAATTATAGAGAAAACTGCACTTTCTTTCGAAGCCTCTCCCATATATGCCAACAACATTAACATGTGCACTTTAAATCTTGCAATTCTCTCCAGACACACTGTCTGGTAGAGCAAGTCCTCAAACTTGGGAGCAGTGATCACCGAGCGACGTTAACGGCAACAATAACCGTGGTGACAGCAGCAATAGAAGAGTGATGGGCAGGCGGCTGACCGCCAGTGAGCGGGCGACCGGCGTGAGTTACCTGTCTCCCTGGAAGAAAAAGGTCTTCCTCATGGGCTCCCACCAGAGTGCGGCATCTATACGGTCATGGGGCAGGCCGTTCCCAAACTGAGCCAGGCTGCGGGGATATCCGGGTTCCGCCATCGCCTCCTTGAACACCCAGTACTGGTCACCTGACAAAGACAAACCAGGCCCTGGTGTCAGAAGAGATGTGCACACTGCGCTGGAGGGTATACGAGTGACACGTACAGTGGAAGCTTTTGTTTCCCGTTTCACCCCCTGCCATGAGTGGCTTTTGCTAAAATAATAATATCTCCGTGTGCGTAATCATCAGGGATTGTGTAAACACCAGTGCTTTTGTCGCCAAATAGAATTGCAAAAAATGCGTGTGGAATGTATCAATGTGTTGGAGGTCGTTTTGCATTCAAGGCTGTGCGTAATGACCAAACCACTGTTGAGGGTTGCCCAAACAGTTCTTGTTGTCTTACCAACACTGATATGGTGCTTTGGCTGTCAAAGGTGTGTGTGTGGTTTATTGAATAGGAGAGCTATTTGGACAACGATGTCCAGAAGCTGACCATCGTGCTGTTTTGAAGAATCGCAAAGAAGAAGAATAGGAGAGCTATTTGAATTCAGCTTGAAAATTAGCTGCATGGATTGATTCATCTGCCCAACAGTTCCATGAGTTGTCAGCAACTGCCAAGTAATTATTTAAAGCGTGCTCATAAACACTCAAGTGTCTTATTAAAGCCCCATCAGCCAAACGGTTGACAACTGTTTCTTCATACACGTAATTATTTTCCTCTAAAAAAGTATACGTTTCAGATCCTAGATGCTGAAGTTAACTTTTGGCTCCGAAAAATAAGAAAGACATTTTAACAAGCCAGTAAAATGCACTTGCCTTTATTTCAATCAATACGCCTGTAGGAATTTTGCCAAAAGATTGATTCTCGCGTTTTCACTAATTAAGAAACATTGATGCGGGATCCATTTCATAATTAACGGGTTAATAGATGGGAGTTTACTGCTGCAGTGGGTGGTCTGCTTCCAGCTGTGATTAAAGCAACCGGGAGTCTACAGACGGTGAGAATTGCCCCGATGATGTGTTCACCATAGGGTCTAGAAACAAAAACCACGCACATGACTGCATAAACAGGAAAGTGCGCTCTGATATGCATGATGAAATGTGTTTGTTATTACAGTAATTAATTAATGTATTCCTTCCTGAATGATTTCTAGGGAAAAAAAAACCCCTCCAGGACTAGTGAATTTGCATATACAATTATGTTGTTGTCAACCTATAACATCCCACTGCTGAGAAAAGGCCTCCTACGTCTCCTTCCATTGCTTCCTTTCCATAACTGTGCTGCTTGCCCAAAAGTAGCATCCAAACCCTTTCGTTTCACCCACCCCGCTTCCGCTGTCATCCCCTGCGTCTTTCGGTATCCACGCATTCTCTTGGTATCCGCGCATTCTCGCTTCACACTCCGTAGTTCCTTTTGTCCATCTCTCATTCATTCTCACAACGTAACCCACCGATTTCCATTGAACTATTTGACTTTAAAAACAGCACTGGTGATCCCGTCCTTTTTACCATCTATTCAGGCCTTAACCTAACTCTTTGACTTGCTCCTAAAATACTTTTCTGCTCAAATATGTATGGAACTGGGAAAAAAAAACACAATCTCAGAAGAGAAAAAAAGGAAATGTGCAATCGAGTGTGCTTGTTTCATTAAAAATGTCATATGTTTCATGTTAACTTCAAACAGTTCACAGGTGTTTTGAAAGAGAAAAAAACCATATTCTAAAAGTGCAAAATAACACGAACTAATCTTCAGTCGACGCAGTCTACCACTGCGTTTCCCATTCACACTGACGCACCTTTGAAGAAGACAAATTTCCCATCAGGCCGCTCATAGGCAGCATCGATGTTGGTCGGCAGTCCTCGCCAGAAATGCCCGATGTTCATGGGGTAGCCATCCAGCACGCGGTTGTTGCGTACGCGCCAAAACCAGCGGTCCTGCGGTGGCAGAGAGAAGGTCATGCGCCATCACATCATCGTGTAAGAACGCAGAGAATTTTATCGACACAAAGAAGCTGTTTAACTCGGAAATCTTAACCCATCTTTGTGTCCGCCTGGCCTTAACTACATCTATATATAACGGAGAAAGTGGTTTATGTATGTATGTATGTATGCCCGCACTGAAGGTATAGAATTCGAGCCCTTCATAAGCCCACATTTTATATGAATTAACCCCATGGGTTTTATGTCTTTCTTCAGCTTTACATTTCACTTATTGATTACGCTTCAGAAACGTTAACATTGTTTCAGCTTTTAATTTCCACTTTTGCACTACCATCAACCCTCTTAATCACTCTTTCACCTTTATCCTTATTTCATAAAAACATGTTATATGCTTGGAGCACGATGGCCCGTAGGGCGGGTACTCTGCTCGTGCCCATAGAATTAATAATAATAATTTCCATCCCTTTGTCAATTCACCACTGGATGAAGGCCTCCCTACACGTTTCAATCATGCGGCTTTGACCATCCGTAAACCACCCTGGTCATGTGCTATGAAAAAAACCACTGCCCAAAATGTCCCTGATAATATATTTTTTCTTCTAAGGCCACAGTGTTATTGACGAAAGTGTTGAGTTGTTTTCATCCGTGCCGGTTGGTGTCAGGACCACTGTTATGACATTATAAAACAAAGCTTATACTAGTACATTCGCATCACTCTTGTTTATGTGCTCAAACTGCTTTACATAAATCTCGGTAGACGATTTAACCGAGCGCTCAACTCACAATACATTCTCACAAAATGTATTCCTAAAAGCCCCGTGAACTCTCTTCTGAGCACTAGTTGAGTTTTACATTGCACTGTGCAAAGTTCGCAAGAGAACGGTCATGTAAGCCACTTTTAGTACAAGGCGTTAATCCCTCAGAACATCTCTAGGGTTTATAAACTAGGCATAACTTTCACTTGCATATTACAAATAACTGCACAGGATAATATAAAATTGGTTATATTATTAATAATGTTACTTATTAATCTTGAAAAAATATAACTGAAGAATATTAGATATATACTAGTCTGAGGCAACATAATGTTTTATTCAGCAATATGCACTGCAGTTAATTACCAAGATCTCCACAACTTGACCTATATTTACATTCTAAGCTGAGAACGACCGATGAAGCTGAATGCTTAAGGGAAACTCTCAAAATAATAGAAAAAAAAAATCAATGTTTTTTTTAAATAATCAGTTAAAACATCAACATGCATTAGAAGTGTTTTATGGGAATTGATTTTATAGTCCGTTTGCAAGTTTAAGCAAATAAAATAATGCTGCACAGTTATTGAAACTCACGAAAACCATGATGGATACTAAGGTCTATTGACAAAAATAAACTGACAAGCTACTTCAATAAATGAGCTTTTAAATCGACTGCAAATGCACGTTGAAATTGTGGCACCCTCTATCACAAACACAGTTTTAACACTCAACAAAGTTACTCATTCTATACAAATCACAGAGATCAATGAACAAGGTCTCAGCTCTTTGCTTTAGTAGAAAATTGGAAGATGTGTGTGCAGATTACCGTTCAACACGGGCAGCATTACTCAAAGCTCAATCGCTCCACAAATCTCAAGCTAATTGCAATCATCCCTGCAGCGTAGGCTTCCGCGGTTGCGCTCTACAGCTCTCTGTTGTGTTTTCCGACTGTTTCCGTGCATTGTTCGGCATGCCATTTTCCTCCATGTGCCCCATTTGGTTCCAGCAGAAGCTCCAAGCACCGGCAGCGAAATGTCAGACATCACGCGGAACAACACGCAGAACAACCCGACAATACGCGGGAGAGCTAAACAGCACGACTCGGAAAGCCTACGCAGAAGCACAACCGCTACACTTTGTAAGATAATTAGAAAGCACGAGTGTGCCGATTTCTGTTCAACACAGCCAGTGCGACTAAAATACCTATTAATTACAAAACTAGAATAAAATCCCATCATCCCTGACCTTGCACGTCACGCATAGAGCGACGTACAGTACTGGGTCACGGAAGCCTCAGACTCACCTTGAAGACAAACATCTCGCCACGGAGAATCGCCACGGTATCGAACTTCCCCTCGCAGATGTTAGGGGTGGTGCCGGGCGGGGGTGGCGGTCGCTCCACGCCTGGGTCGGGCCTGCGTGGGGGCTTGGGCACCTTGTCGACGCGCCGCGGGGTCTCGGGTCGCCGGGGAGGCGGTGGGGTCGGAAGGGGTCGCGAGGGGACCTTGTCCTGCTCTGGGGGGCCTGCCAGCGGACACGGAGACACAGAACCCTTCCAAATTATAATTCGAATTCGATTCGATTCTTCGAAGCGTGATGGTTATATGACAGTTTCCCATCGCAACAAGTCATTCTTTAGTTGCAGAAAGCCCTTCAACATTTAGAGATATAATAGTCAGTGCTGGCCTTAAAGGCGGGCATTGGCCTCTCCTCTTGCTCTAGACCGAGGGGCCTCAGGCATCTGTTGAGCCTCTGGACATCGTTGTCTTTCAGCTCCTTGGCTTTGAAGTGTTTGGTAGAATTTGGAGGTAATACCAAGTATTACTTGACAGGGATCGCGACGTGAACGCTTCTATATTGATCCCCCCAACTTACAATGGGGATGTATATAGTATATCACGCTGCAGTGGTGTAATGTTTAGCGAAGTGGACTTTTGTGGAGGTCACGGGTTCGGTTCCACCTCTGGGGGCGGCGGTTTAAACGATGGGCGAGTTTCCCGACGACCTTAATCCAGTCGACCCGCTGGTTTGTGTTGTAGGGTAAAATGTGGCCACTGCCACCTCTTCCAAGAAGTCTGGCCAGTGTGGAGGAGTAGGCCAAAATACCCTCTAGAGAGGTTTTCTACAGCTCCCTCAAGTGGACGGTCTTCCACCAGCAGTGGCATTAGCAAGATATTGCAAGGGCTGCACCTTTACGGTATAACATGTAAATGTAACTGCTTAACAGTAACTGGGATGTACTTCGTGGAAATAAAAATGGGTTGAAAACATTTCATGGATAAGAGACAGTCATCAGCAGATGGGAAGAGAAAGGTTTCAATCCTAGGCTTTAAACGGGGAAAGTGTTGATACCAGAGATTGCTGGGGGAGGGAATTCCAGGATTGCTCGTGGGCCAAGAAGTGTCATTGAGACCAGTGCTGTCTGTGCTTATTTCAGGCCGAGTCAACCGAATGGAAGCCCAGGCCAAGTATAATAACTAATAACAAGTCATGAGTATATTCTGAGGCACCTCACTCAAGTCACTAAAATCCCCCAGATGCTACAAAATTGCCGGGAAGTGTTACAAAAAAATCAAATTAAGATCTGAATTGTAAAATAACATATTATGCAAATTATATTCAAATACATGCTTACCGACTGCTCTGGTAAAACGCTGCTAGGTGTATGCTCGCTTATGACTTGTAAGAAGCTCGTTATAATATGGTACGATATTTTTTGTAAGTCAATCAAGGTAAAAGACCACGTGTGGCTTAATGCGCTGCTCCCGACCACCGCAGCCAAGCCTTCCGTCTGTCCAGTTTCATGCCACTTAAAAAAAACCCAAAGAAGGGCTATAGTTCCAAGCAAAAAAAAACGTGAGTGAAAAGACTTAAAGGCCAAACAGGAATTGCATCTTAAAACTTTCGCATAAAAGTAGGGTAAACTTCCAAAACTTTATATGAAATATAGAACGCACACATTTTTGAAATACATGAAAGGTATCATTGTATCAGCTGTTTTAACACGGACGGCAAGGGGTGGAAACGTGTAGGAATACTTTTTCCTTCGGGTGGGAAGGGAAGGTAATGGAGGGGCCTATGCGCATGGTCATGTAACAGAAATTTAATGAGACAGCCAAATAAGTTGGTGCAGCTTTTCCATGTCAGATGTGGCCAAAGTATTGAATGTACATTTCGTGGAAACGCAGCAATCATTCAATTATCTGGTAGTGGCCCCGCCCATCGCAGGACTGCTCTGGAAACTCCTGTCCGGTTAATTTCGAGCTAAGCGAGGAGTTTCATTTTGCAGGCACCACTAAGACTGGTTGACCAGAATAACCTGTGATATACACAATATTCCCTAATTTTAGCGCCGCTGGTGTTGACTGTGTCCTATTTGCTGGTTGAGTGTAGATGTTTAGCTGGCATGTAGAGGGACACACAAAGGGACACAATAATGTCAACACCATGAAATATTACTGGGCAAGCCTACCAATGGCTCTCAATGAGTACGGCCCAAAGGCTATATAAATAGTCGCCATCATTTATTATCAGTAACTGCTTCATCCTGTATAGGGTCTCAGTCACCCGGAGCCTATCCTGGCAGACACAGGGTTCAAGGCAGGGCTGTACCCAGGATTGGAAGCCAGTCAATTGCCGGGCATCGAGGACAAATTAGTCAGCAGGCTCTTCAACCTAGGCAGCTAAATGTAGTGCATCTTTATAAATATCTACCAATAAATAGATGTGCATAACGCATACGATATTTTTGTAACTAAACACCTATACATTCTATGCGTGCACGCATCTTAGATAGTGCTACACTTGTATTGTTTGCCCATTTTGAGGTTTTGGTGTATGTGTGTCAAGTCTATTATTTTTTGTGAATAAACATTATAGGTGTTACTAACTTAATTTAAACACCGTTAGGCCAAAGGGACTTGCTCTATTGTCGTGTTTGGCACGGAATTGCAGTATGCAAAACATCCGTGTCAAGAATAAACAGTTTGGGAGCACTTCTGAAGACGATGACTGAAATAAATTATGCCTGAGGGCCCCTGAAAATCAGGCGATAAACAAGCCCAAGAAAGCCAACAAACACTGTACCAAACGGGACAATCATGCGTTCAGTTGGGTAAAATATAGAAAATCACGAAAACAACAAAACATACAAAGCAACAAAGGAACTATGATGACAAAGGAACTAATCACTTCTAATTCACGATGAAACCAAAACAGAGTAATAGACAGAAAGTTAATGATTGTTTCTTTGGAGCAATATCTGTGAAAAAACAAAGAAATCAACTTGCAGCCAATAGGTCAATCGAGTGTTGGACTCATGATACATACATAGTAAGAGTGAAAGTTTGATTTAATTGCATATGTTGAATGTACATTTTTAAAATATTTGTATTATTACAGCATGCCCTGTGATGGACTGGCATCCTATCCTGGGTATAGCCCTGCCTTGCGCCCTGTGTCTGCCGGGATAGGCTCTGGCTCACCGCAACCCTCTACAGGATTAAGCGGTTTCTGACAATGTACGAATGAAATTATTACAGCAGAAAATACCCATTGAGCTTGCAAGCTCTTTACAAGTTTCTTGCGACACCCATACGGGTTTAACCGACCTATATGGCCACAACATTTTTCACATGACTTGACAGTGTATGATGACAGTGAAAACTGACATACATATATTGTTTAACTGTCTAACTCTAAGCCAAGATTCAGTGTAGTTCAACCCCAAACCAAATTTAATGATGGTGTTACAGTATTGTGCAGAGTAATTTGTGGCTGGGCCTGGGGCAATTAACTCGCTACATTTTGAGAATTCAGATTAATCGGAATTCACACTGAAATAATAGGGAGAAAGAGAGAAAACAGCAGTGTGTTTCAAATCCTCTACATGTCTCCCACTGATCTCAAATATACTTATTAAATCTTTTAGGACTCTCCATTGTAAACTGTGGAGCCACTGTTCTCTCCCTGTTCAATCACCTGTCAAGAATAAAGTCAGAGGTTCACTAGATCTCAGCATGATATCTATAAGTGGATCCCCCTGTACTTCACACAGCCAACTAGGGTTACTGCCTATCCTGGTTTTCACAGGACCATCCTCTTTTTGAGAGAGCTGTCATCGGAAAAACTTTAAGTCTTCTAAGAACATTAAACGTCCCATTTCTCATCAGTTGTGTAATAATATAAATAACAAGTAAATATCATTTATAACGCTAACTTATTTATTCATTTTCGAAAGTATTCATTCCAAGAGAGAACGGCTCAGAACCACAGAGGCAGCCACGCGGTTAGCCGGCACCAATAAGACAACGCATCACTCAAGACAATATCACTCAAGACAATGCATGTATCTCTCCACTCTTCCAGTGTTGCCAAATATTCTCCGTGACATGATCCGTCCAGGTTTTTGTAGCAAGCCTCGACGCTATACCGCATACATCCTTGTGTCAGCCACGGTGGCGTCGTGGTCAAAATGTACCCAATTTTAATAATCATCTGAAAATAACTCTAATTGGAGAACACAGCAATTATCCCCCCTCCCCACCCTAGTGTGACACTGCTGCAGGCTATTCATGCGAAACACAGATCCTTCTCCGATGTTGGTATGTTCGTACGTTTGTTGCATCTCACAGAACTCCTGCTTCCAGAGCTTGCAAGCTTACTGGGTATTTTCTGCTGTAATAATACACATCCATCTATCTATCTTTGCGTTATAAGAATGGCACGAAAACCAAACATGACAATGTAAATAAGAATGGCACAAATACCAAACGTGACAGTGATGTGACGATGGTCGGCTTTCTCTTGACGGTCACGCCAACTTACCGTATATCTGCTGGATTCCCAGTAGGTCGTCGCGGGGCAGGACGAAGCTCTCCGTGTCCATGTACTGGTAAAACGGCGCCATGATCGCCGCGGGGTCGTTGGAATGTTCCAGGCCCAGCGCGTGGCCCAGTTCGTGAATGGCGACGAGGAACAAGTCGTTACCTGCAGCGGGAGCACGATGAAGTTTTTGTTTTGTTGTTGTGTGTTTTGTATCGCGGTTGACAAGCGCGATGCTCAAGGGCCGAAAATGCTGAGCGACCGGCAAACTGCGGTGGAGGGAAGGAGCGATCGTGACGGGTTTTTCGTTTGGTGTTGTCCATCGTCGATGGCAATAGAATACATCATTCATTCATTCATTCATTTTCAGAAACCGCTTAATCCAATACAGGGTCGCGGTGAGCCGGAGCCTATCCCGGCAGACACAGGGCGCAAGGCAGGGGAACACCAAGGATGGGACGCCAGTCCATCGCAAGGCGCCTGGGGAAATTTAGCCAGTACGCCAATTAACCTGGCAGCATGTCTTTGGACGGTGGGAGGAAACCGGAGTGCCCGGCGAAAACCCACGCGGACACGGGGAGAACATGCAAACTCCACACAGAAAGGCACCCCGAGCCGAGATTCGAACCCGGGACCTTCTTGCTGTGAGGCGGAAGCGCTACCCACTACGCCACCGTGCCGCCCACAATAGAATACATGGCCCAAAAAAGTTAAACGTTACAGGAAATAGTCATCATTACCATCATCAGCCATGAGCAGTCTACTGCTGGATGAAGGCCTCTGCAACCTGGAACAGCCTGCCACACCTATTGCGTCAAACACAGTCCCCTACAGCCTTCAAAAAACTCTTAAAAAGTCACCTTTTCACCGACTCACAACAAACCGACTTAGCAGGGCTCCGCGCCTCCGAATCAACGGGTGCAACGTGCCCAGAGAAAATGCGCGCGTTATAAAAGTAAATTATTATTATTACTTCATCATGCTCCTGCAATGTAATCCAGCAGCTATAACGCGCCTGTGGGCTTCCTTCATTCGTCCATCTCCTCGGCGGATGTTGTATTGGGAGTGATACACGATTAATATTAATAACGTTTGAAAAAACAATGTGAACAAGTGCTAGTGGCAAGTGCAATGAATTGGTGTAGCTGCCTAGGAGCAGATCTCAGGACGACTATGCTGATTAGATGCTTATTATACACACGCGATACTGTAGGTGCAGTCATTGAATTGCATGTGCATAAAACTAAATAAATAATAACATGTAATTAGCACCCAAGATGCGTAAGCATATTGTACGCATATTGTACGCATATTTCATTACCATTGAAATGGGGGTCAAGGTAGAAGCGTTCACGTCGCGATCCCTGTCAGGTAATACTTGGTATTGCCTGCGAATTCTACCAAACACTTCGAGGCCGAGCTGAAAAACAACGATGTCCAGAGGCTGACCATCGTGCTTCGAAGAATCGCAAAGAAGAAGACCATTGAAAAGTTATTTTTGTAAATTAATACTGAATATTATCAAAATAAAATCCCCATTGGAGTATTCGTTCAGACATGGCACATTTTTGGGACAACGAAAGCAATGTAATTTGCTTATCATCTAAGATGCTTTATTATCTTTATTTTGGAGGATGACATAGGCCGTTCCCACTTGGGAAAAACAGTCTAATCCAATAAGATAACACAGACGGGCTAGAGACAATGAACGCTTTGGCTGGAAAGGTTAACTGTGGATATGTATGTGTCAGTTCATGTTTTACTAAACAGCTTGACGTGGAAATTCCATCTTCCAACGAAGGCTTTCCCATGGTTATATGTAATTAGACGCTGTGATGAAGACCACTCTGTTATAGACCACTATTTTTATAGGTGGGTGTAGCCAGCACTCCTTTCACAACTGCTCAGCATAAGCCGCGCGCTAGTTTCTGCGAAGTGAAAGAAAATAAAAGCAGCTCCGCCCCTGTGCAGTCACAACATCTGCAGGACTGTGGACTAGGAAAGAGAGCCTGTCTTTGAGTCTGGGCTTAAGTTTCCGGCCTACCACTAATTACAATTCCCCAGAGACCCCCACGCCCCTCCAGAGCTCACTAAAGCTTCACTGCAAATAAATAACCCTGGCCAGCAGACGAATCGAAGAGATGGAGAGATTAAATCTACTCGTGAGCAGGTAGCCAGGTTGAATGTTGCATTGAGGAACCACGAGAGATGGCGCAGGCTTGGGAAGGCCTCCGCCCCAGCAGTGGATTAAAAACGTTTGACGATGGTGACGATCCCAACCGCCACGAGCAGATGAGCATTGTCAATGCGCTGGGCGACAACCAGAGGTGAAAGTAAGCCAGCGCGATCCGGTAACCAGCAAGAAAGTGGCCGAAACATTCCATTTAGTACAGATAATAATAATAATAGCATTTATATAGCGCCTTTGCACAAGGGCCGCGAAGAGAACGGCAGATGGGAAGGAGGAGGGCGGGAGGGTCGTGATACGACCGTACCGGTAAGAAACGTAAGCCACTTTCACCCCTGGCGACGTATCAAACGTTTGCTTGACCGAGGAATTGTTCCGCCTGCCGCCCACCTCCAGCGTTCCCGTTTCCCAGCGTCCAGGGCTCGTCGGCGTCGAAGTGCGTGTCCCCGCCGATGCCCGGGCCGGGGAAGTAGGCGTGCGCCAGGAAGCCGCCCTCGCCGTCGAACGGCGAGCTATCGCCGTGGAAGCCCGAGGCAAAGAAAATCATGATGTCGGCGTCGAGCCGGCCGCTGCGGATCTCCTGGTAGGCGACCTCCTCGAAGACGAGCGGGGTCACGCGCTGCCACACGTCGAAGGCGCGCCGCAGCGCCCGCCGCGTGTCCACCTCGCCCACCTTGGGCGTGTAGTTCTGCACGCTGCACCGAGCGAATAGCGCTTTGTTGACACGTGCAGTCCTCAACATCAAAGCGACCACAAAATGCACGGACATTCTACACTGCCTACCCATCCGGGGATAGGCTCCGGCTCACCTCGACCCTGTATATGATTAAGCAGTTTCTGACAATGGATGGATGGAACGTGGTTTTCCTTCAATCGAGAATATGCGGGGTGATGGGATCGGACATAAGCAGGGGTCGGTGGTGAAAATTCTGCATTTCTATGGCGTGTATGAGTCAATCCACAACACAATTGCCATTGGCTTCTTCCGCATTGACCCTGAAGGGGTCAAGGTCTCAATCAACACTCAAACCAATGTTTGAAACTGTGAGCCGCCGACTGAGAACTGTACGGTCTACCCACAACAAAACGTTGTGCACGGTTGCAATAACTTTGACAATGGCACGCTTGAAATACTTTACTGCTACAGACGTTATCCCTGTCTAATAACTGACAAAACAAATAATCAGCTAATGGTTTGAACACCAGCCACCATAGCATGGGAGGATAGAAGACTGATTTTCCTTGATTACAACATTTAAGAAGGTTGCATCCTAAATATGCTGTGAAATGTGAAATAACCCATGTGGCATATGGATAGTTTTCCATCAACCGACATTAGATATCAGATCATCTTTAGAAGTGAGAATGAACGAGTACTTGAATTTTGAGATTAAAGTTAAATTTAATCAGTGATACGTTGATGCCCCGTGCATGAATAATGATAACCATTACACCAAAATGACATTTTAAAACGATCCTTTCAGGAGCAAAATCCGGAACAAAAACCGACCGTACATGGGCCCAAGGTTCGCCCACGCTCATCCTAGTGCTCACGGATCATCGCCCATGATGACGCATGCATGAGGCCTATTAAAGAGGCCTGGCTAGATGGATCACGACACCTGGAGGAACATTCAATACGGTCCATGGTTTGCTTAGCCACTACTAAAGGACCACGTATTAGTGAAGGTAAATGTATATGAGAATTGCTCTGAAGAGCTGTTCTTTCAGGATGGACGTGTTGAGCGTTCCTTCTCTCTCATTCAGTTCGTACCACCATACATTGCTACCCGTTCACCTCGACCTTAAAGAAAATAATGTATTCCTGGATCGAATCGTAACCGTGCATCGAGATAAGTCATTGAGCTCCCAGGGCCAAATGGAGCAGATGACTGTAATTACTGCACCCACCAGTCATAACTTTACAATATCCTGAGATGGTTATTTATCTAAAGAATATTTGCTTCTCGCATTTTTTATTTTTACTCCATGGCGCAGGATCTAGGCAATCGCGCCGGTCCCAGAAGAGAGCAGTATCATAGCAAGGTCACCTTTCGCTGTTAACGTGCATTTACAGGGATGAATTCTAGACAACAAGGCAGACTCTAAACATGGCCTGAAGAAAAAGGTGGAATGTGCAGTTCCATGGGCATGACTGCTCTGTGATCAGAATATGTGCGCGTTATAAATATAAAATCTTTATTATTATTTATTATTATTAGGAGCAGTGGTTGGCACAATGCCCGGGCACAGCCTCCTTTCCTGCGCATCTTGCCAAGAAAGCCACAACCACTCGCATGGCTAACAGCGTTATGTCTGAGCAGCTTACACAAAAAAATTCCAGATAAAAAATATTTCATTTCATACAAACGCTGTACTTTGCCTGGCATTATTATTGTAATACCGGCATATCTGCCCTAGGCAGATGTGCGGAAGTGCAAGAAAAGTGGCAAACTTTTCAGTGAAAAAGGTGAATGGGAGAAATTATGGAATAACTAACATTCGTTCATTGGCGATGCCCTGCAGCTACTTGCTCAAACCGCTACTTGTGAAAGGGCCTCTGCTAGAGGGAGCTCTAGAGAGCCCTTCTAGAGGATATTTTTGCCTCCTCGTCCATGCTAGCCAGATGGATTAAGGGAGATTTTGCGTTACCCACACTTTAGCCCACCACACGCAACCTGTCCTTCGACTAACTTTATATTCAGTTCATATTCACGGCTGTTCTTCAGAGCTGTTGTTTCGGGATAGCGGTGTCAAGCGCCAGGCATAGCGAGATCTGCGGAAGTAGCCCCCGGGCTAAAAACCCATCTAACAGCTAAAAGCCATCTAACAGCTCTGACCGAGCACGGGGCGGCACCTGTAGGTGATGTGCTTCTGCTGCCACCGTTGTCCCGTCAGGGCGAAGCGCTTACGCCGCAGGCCGGCCTGCAGGCCCTGGTCGATCCGGTCGGGGACGCCGCACCGAGGCCTCTTCATCCACCTGCGGTCAGGTCCACCACGAGAAAAAGGACGAAGAAAAAAAATCTAAAACCACAAGCAGGTGCGTCGCTCAGCCATGTGGGGCCTTCCCACTTGTATTGCCCACCTGGCCTGCCAGGACCGCTGCTTTCCCAGCGTGGTAAAAGTCCCAATTTTCATCAATTGCTTGCTTCGTGATAATAATACTAATGCATCAGTCATTGTGTTTGCATGTATCTCTTGTGGTATCGTGAGATACTTTGCTGTTCATTGGTAGGTATTGGTCCTTTTTAGGTACTCGGAGGTGGTGACCATATTTCCCACAGAGCCCAGACCGTGCAGTGGCCACATCGGAATGTGTACCGTGTCCGGGCTGCTCTCCAAGTAAACGTCAATTTTTATGCTTAAAGCAGAAATTGCATTAAAGTAACTTTGATCTGAATTCAAGTAAAATGTCAGCCTCGCAAAAATCTAGAAAGTTGAGCTTTAACATCCGACTGAGACACGTATTCTATTGTTCATTATTGTTCAACGAAACTCGATATTTCTTTGTTTATTGAATTCAACAAATCAAAAAAATTATCTTTATTCGATATTTATTGGAATTTATCAAATCATAACACCTTTATTGGATACGGTATTATAATACTCCAGGGAGAATACAGCGACATCTGTAGAGGCAGCCCATGGCTAATATGCATCCTATGTACGCTGCTACACAGAATATCTGCTATCGTTACATTCAGTATCGCTGTGAACTTGAATAAATCCTCATTTATTTAACTACGAGCCTTACCCAAGGCACCCAAGTATACGAAAAGCTGAATGCGCAAACTACAGCAGTACTTTACGTTATTACCATCCCAAGGTTGGTGCAAGGGGAGCCATCGCATAGCCAGAGTTTTCACATTAAGCGGATGTCATAGCACATTGGAACCTAGGCCGCACGGAGAAGTACGCAAATTCCCGTGCACCATAGTGTGCGGCGAGAACACACTATCGCAAATTAAAGCTGAAATGCGCGAGCGTGTGCGTCATACCTCTCACCATGACTCTCTTTCAGCAGAAGGTGTCACCCAGTCTGGATGTTACAGTGAATGAATCCCTTCTGGTATGCACAGGTGCATTAAAACAATGCCTATTACATTCCATGGCTGAACAAACAGTTCAAATTGGAAATTCACGAATGTGATTTAGACGTTATAATGTACGTGTGCATACCAGATTGCGCTCGCGAAAAGTTAACGTCTGTCCCCTCTACGGCTGGGTGAGCACCTCCATTGTGAATCTGAAGCCATGGTGGCAGCTATGATGACCAATCAATTGTGCAAGGAAAGTAAAACCACTCAAACTAAAAGTCACACAGCCTCACTACATTTCCCCGTTTCAATAAAAGCAAGCACAGGTGCAAGTAAATTGTATGTACTTTTGACACCACTCGCTATGCCGAACGGACACCAACAGTGTTGAGTCTTGAGACAAGCCTTAGCATTTGTTTTGAAAAAGCCAGTTAGGCTGTATTTTTCTTACAAAAGTAAACATAAATCACAATTTTTGTCATCGCATCTGTACAACATGTACAATTTGGTATTGTTAACAAGCAATATTAAATAGAAATTTTGAAAAGGCACACCGTTATGTTTTGTTGCCGATGTAAAACCAAATTTTGTTCAAGCGTCGATTAGTGTGTACTGTGATATTTTATTAAGAATGTCTGTGCGTTTGTTGATCGTGTTGATGAAGAGACTGATTGCGCATTGTAAATAATCAAGAGCTGATGGTCTTAAAATACAATTTATTTCAGTTAAATACATCTTAAGAATAACACCAATGGTTTGGTTTACGGGTAGTACTTGGCTAACTTAACGTATTAATTCAGACCATCCTGAAAATCACCAGATTTGTTTTGGCCTTGTACTGTATAGCGTTTTACAAATGAGCCAGACTAATGCTATGTTCTCTGACTACAAATGGTTTGTTTTCAAATATAGTTGGGATATGTCTACAAAAGATGAAGGCTTGTTTTTTGGATTATTTGACAGAGTTAAATCAAATTAGATCACTGCTTAAATATGAATCAATATGTAAATTATGCAAATTTCCATGTAAATGAGAAATGCTGATGTTAAAAACGGTATTGTGCTAACAGCAGCGACGTGTAGCTGACAACTAGCGTCCCATTCACTACACCTCATGCGGCATAAACAGTAGGGTAATTAAAAAGTATTTTGTATTGCACTGTTGTAAGTCAAAAAGGACAGCGATATTCTATACAAGTGTATTAACTCTGGAGTAATGACTTGCTGCCCTCACAATTAAATTAATCGTTGCTACTCAGGGTGCCGAATTGATTGAATAATGAAGTATAATTTGTTTACAATGTGGTGAATGTAGTGGCCTCTAGTGGGCTAGATGGGTCACATGAACCCATTACATATGAAAACCACCGATTGAAAAACACCAATTCTTATACATAATTGGATGCATGTATTGTGAGCATAAAAATCGATATTAATTGATCACATGTTGCATCATTACTCCCCTAATACGCATTATATTTTGTTTGCCGCGCTTGTCTGCTAAATGCTGTAGTTCAGTCCTGCCAATGACCTTAACCCTGTTTTATTAAACTAGTGTCTTGTGGTAAGATGTCGTAATTTTGCTATAATTTCTGGTCACGTTGGCAAAGAGTTATGTTTGTCTTTTATTGGCATCACTGAGCAGAGCATTTGTTGCTTGAGAGAACAGCTGAGAAAGATGATCCACAGCATTTCATACGGCCTTATTTTCCCCTTTACACAGTATGGGTGACCGTTTTATATGTGATAGGTTGCATGACAATATATTGGCTAAATAAATATATTGGTTTGCATGTATGATGGGGTTTTTTGTCCAGTCATCGATTCAAACCCATACTCCCAGCGGTGGCGGCTCAGGGCTCTGAAATTTTTAGATACCCAGCCACCTCAACAAAGGTACTTTGTGAAGCTTTGGTACCAATGAACATTTTAATCCAAATGCTTAAATGGGTCACAACATTCAACCATAAAGTACAACAATATATTCATCACTGCACAGTAAAAAAAATAATGACCACAGACACCAATGAAAGCAACATCCAGCCAAAAAAAATAAATTTATTTCAATTATTCTTACCTTTTTGACTGTGAATCTCTGCAGCGTGTGCAAAAATAAAAAGAAAGGTTTACTTATGGCATCAGAGTCCAACATTGCATATAATTTACAGCCTACGCTACTTTTATCACCAAAAGAACCAAAAAATTCCTCTGAAGCACATATACTGTCATCTGGGATCTCTGAAGCCCTTTTAAACCCATTTTTTTTCAAAATTATTTTTTAAAAGTTCAGAATAATGCCATTTTAACCGTAGATAGCAGCTGAATATGTCGGAGATGTGTGATGCACCTTAGATAAATTTGTTTGGATAATTTACGATAGCACAATACATCAAAAGAATACCATTTGGTGCAAACTATGTTTTCTACAGATATGCTACAATCGGATAGTTATTTTGAAATGTAAAATACATGCATAATAATGTTTTGCAGATTTCAGCCCATACATACCGATAAATTATCTACGCAAAAATCCCGACATAGTAAGTGCATGCATAGCGTATTGCATGAATGCACTGTGTGATAGACAACACTGAGTTTCAACAATATGTATAACTACACATAAATATGTATGTACCACTTTCCACGACCCGCTGTTTCATTCTAAATAAACATACATGATTGCATTTACCGTGCACCAATAATTAAACAAATAAACGCGTGCCATTTCGTGTGAGAAAAGACCAAGTGAAGGCACTCAAAATTCACTTTGGAATGAGGATAGGGAAAAGTAAAAAAAAACAAAGTCCCATAAGTTACCACAGCTGAAATGGGCCTGTCTATCAACCCAGGGATTTAGGAGTCCTGCATTTCAACACGCGTCCATATCGCTGCACGGATGTCACACGCTGGTCCCACATGACCATCAATCCCTTGCAGCTGGTTCTGCACTCAGTCCAGACGATCAATGGCCTACGTTCTCCAAAGCAGATGTTTTGCTCCCTAAAGTGTTCAGGGCCATGCCTGGTCCACAGATTTGCCAACATGCTTGTGACATTCACCATTATCCTATTGAGCTTCGCGAGGGGCCGGAGCATATTCCGGCAGACAGAGGGCACAAGTCCTATACCCAGGATGGGACACGGGTCCATCCAATTTAGTCAGGCCGACTAAGCTAGGCAGCATGCCTTCGGACTGGAGAAAGAAATCAGAGTATCCGGCGAAAAGCCACGCGACCGCGGGGAGAATGTGCAAACGTCACACGGAAAGGCACCTGAGCCGGGATCAAACCCTGGAACTTCGTGCCGTGAGGCAGCAGCGCCACCCTCAACACTGCTTGTGACATTGGGGATGGGGTAAATAAGTAACGCTATTACTTGGTTATTAGCCGTTTGCCAATCCCACTGCCGGCCGTAGGCCGCACCACACCATGGCGGTCAGCGGGTTGATTGATCATGCCTCGACACACTAGTCAGTGGTGAAGGGAGAGGGGGGCCTCAGACCAATTCCGATCACCATTGGTGACAGCCGTCAATCAAACTCATACTGCACCCCTGCTGGGTCTGGATAGTTTAGTAAAGTTTTATGTAAGTACAATACATTAGCATGTTTTTTTTATTTTGTGATTTCCCATAGGCAATGTTCATGAGACAAACCACTGTGAACAGATTTAAACAAATGTGGTGTGTGCCTTGCTATGCTGTATTCACTGGCTGTCTGCCTGCATCATTAGGAGATAGGGAAGGCAGTTAAAATGTACGGGGGAGGATATCACTATTTTGACCCTTAACTGATGACACAAAAGTGGACCATTGGTATAGAACTTTACCGAAGCAATACTGCTGGCCAAATGTGAACGATAATACATACGCCTACATAGAACCCTTAGACAGTCATATCTCATCGTCGCACGGTATTGTAACTTACTCACGCAATACACGCAAGGGGAGGATATCACTCTATATTTTTGTGTTGTGGGTGGGTGCGTTTTTTATG
>JAZEWU010000022.1:3733020-3771301 GCA_036362915.1 Geotria australis
CTTTGTGACCCTCGGGTGAAAGGCGCTATATAAATTGATATTATTATTATTATTAACTGAAGACGCAGAGGTGGGCAGTCAATCGGAACAAGAACCTTACTTAAACAGAGCCATTCGCCTCCACCACTCCCTAAGACACTCACACTACTCGACGTCACATCACAACGTCGCCTACCCATGAAGCGCGTTATCCGTGAAAGGTGCACCGAACACCCGCCGGAAAAAACAAGTCTGCATAATATGCTCGTGCACAGCCAATCGACGGCATAAATCTGGCGAGTGTGTGTGTATCGGAACTCAATAACGACGCTGAGAACTAAGCAGTATCCTGTACTTACCGATGATTCATTAGTCGTCCGAACCGCGATGCCGCGGCAATCTATGCCCACCCCACTGTACCGAGCTCGTGCAAAACCGTGCCGTGTAAAACGCGCGCGACGCGTATTTGCGCGTGCCCGATTCCAGCGACGACGTCCCAGACGCAAATTGACGCGGCTCGTTCTTTAAGTCTTACGAGAAAGGAATGGGCGCGCTCGCTATTAACGGTCACGGACTGTGCTGCTCATCGAAGCGAGCGCTCAGACATGGCAATCAGACGAAATTCCAATTAGTACATTTTGCAATTGCGCCCAACGCATACACACACTTTATCGACACACAAACACTAATTACTGCCACAGCCCTGCAGCAAAGCAGGAATTGATGTGGAGAGATGGTCATAATAGTAATATTATCATCGCTATAATGAATTCTTACTGCGCGAGTGTTTTTCGCAACAAGCGCGTTACAAAAACACGGGCGTCCGTTTCACTGTGGTGTCTTGGGAGTTTGCATTACAGCGTGTCAGTAGCTGTGGCAGTAGGAATGAGCCTATTTGCTGGTGCGCAATACCCGCACGGCTGAAGCGACCCACTCACGAGATGAGAATGTCCATTAAAGTGGTCCGTCTCTTGACTAACGCTTACCAACTTGGGACGGCTTCACATGCGGCTTGAATTTAATATAAACCTCACCGATGCCACTTCAGTCCCGGTACACGCTAACGTCGGCCACAGAGGCAATGTTTCACCTTCAGAGAAAGTAAAAATAAACCCTGAATTGCCTTCGAGCTTCAACAGAGGCTTTTGAAGAGCACACGCGTCAACTGATCAGTTTGAAAAATGTTCCAATGCGATCGACTGTGAGGACCGACCGCTTGATCAACTGATCGATCGACTGCATCAAAGTTAATGCAAAACACAGTACAGATGGCGGGACTGAATCTTCAAGCACCGTTATAAGAAAGCAAGGCTACATCGCCACTGCTGACGTTGGCATATTATTCCCCAGCGGCTACAAATGCATTTGGAGTTGAGTGTCTATGGAGGTAAGCCCGTTATCTTGCCCTCAATTTCAGTGCTTTGTTTTTTTCTATCACACAATACCACCAATAATGGGCAACCTAAAAGTTCTTAGATAAACATCGGCCGCTACGATTTGCAGTCTAGGAGCATGTTATAATTAATTAACATAAAATGCACGAGTGTTTGATCACAGTGGGTGTACGTCTGAAATGTCTACATCAACAGCAGTGCTCATTTGCTCTCTCAGTTTATATTAGGAGGTGGGATGCGGTATTACCAGGTGAAGCTACGTCAGCCCCATATTTCACTATTTCACTTCCCCCCCCACACCGCCACGCGCGCGGCCCATAAAATCTGTCGCGCAATTAAGTCTTCAATTGACGATTCACTCCGGATGATGCCGAGTCCGCGCATGCACAACCCAAGCCCTCTCCCCTCCGACCCCAACCTTTTAATTATTTCCCGAAACGGCGCCAGTGATCCTTCAAATGAAGCGGTTCCACCTTGCCTGCTTCACCGTTTAATGATCCCGACGCGCGACGGTGGTGACCCCCGAAATGAAGTGCCTGCTCCTGGCGCGCTCCTCGTTTAACGATCCCCGGTGTTCGGCCCGCGCTCAGAAAAGGTCTCGAGTCGTGGGCTCGACGAGCAGAGCATCCGTGGGCTGTGCTGTGAGCGGCGGATCCATCCGTGAAACGCTTCGCTCAACGGCCGAACGCAGGCGGCAGCGCTAACTTCTAACGGATTGCCCAGCACGGAAAGGTAACGGCGAAAGGTAAAGGTGCGGCCCTGTAACTTCCCGCTCCTGCTACCGCTGGAAGCAGGGCCTCCTCTAAAGGAAGCTCAGGAGAGCGCCCATAGAGAGGCTATTTGGCCGACTGTTCTGCACTTGACCAGACGTTTTGAGTAGAGTTGGGAGTAACCACACTTTACTCCATCACGTGGGCAGCACGGTGGCGCGGTGATTAGCGCTGCCACCTCACAGCAAGAAGGTCCCAGGTTAGATTCCCAGCTCAGTTGCATTTCTGTGTTCACCCCGTGTCCGCATAGGTTTTCGCCAGCCACTCCAGTTTCCCCCGCTACGCTGAGATATTGTAACTCGTTGACCCCTCCCCGCGGGACAACTGTTAAAAAGAGCTACATATCTCGACGGTTGCTTCCAGCTAAAACAAAAACTCACTGAAATAAAGAAATGTGACCTGCCAATCGAGTAAGTGTGGCACAGCCATTGACACTGCTGGCTGGATAGAGGCACGGGGGAAATAATACGCGTCTCCACCGTCCGTTTCAACTGCCGCGCCAGGAGGTTGGATCAAACTGGCATTCATGGGGTGTGCACTGTGCTAGCCAATGCGTCAAGGAGGCTCGTTAGGTGAAAAATACTCGAGTGAATGGTTGTCAAATTAGATAGCAGCATCGCTCCGAGTTTAGTTCGTTCCCGGAACAACATTAGGTAATTAGATGAATAAACAGCACTTTGTCATGCACTTTTAGCTATGAAAAAAAATAGCCCCCGAAATGTAATTAAAATTATTTGATTGACCTGAACATCAAAGAAACACAGCATCATCTTTTACTCCCTTGGGCTGCAGATGTTGCAATTAACACCACATCCTAATACAGTTGTTTTAATCTAATACCAATTAAGGAATCTGTACGCATTCTGCTGGGATCCCCGCTCTGCACTATAATTAGCATGCAAATCCTGTAACAGCTTATTTAATCTGGGTATTATTAACCAGCTGTCCTTCCATCCAATGCTAACCACAGAGAGGTGAAGGCAGGGGTGAGGCAGACTGGCAAGCGATTCATCACTTGTAGCCTCAACGCTCGGAGTTAAACTCTATTAGGCATTTTCTCTTTGACATTTATTCACTTTTTTAAGCCCTATATGCTGCCACGGTGTAATGGTCAGCGCACTGGACGATTTGATCTTCCCTAGCGGTAGTTGGAATAATGGGGTAACGTGGGAGGCAAAATGTCACGAAAGAGAGTGGGAGAGCGCTCGACATGGCTATCCCGAAAGAACAGCTTAGAAAAGCAATCATCATGAATCGAGCCGTGAAAACCTACATCAGTACACTTGTACTATTGTCAGAAAGGGGAAAACCTTGTACTTTTTTACATCAACATTAGAGAGGTTACATAAAATAATAATATAATAAATAATAAAGCGGTGCAACCCGACAGTTTGGTTGCTCTGAAGAGCAACCATCAATAATACAAATATTAAGATCTTAATGTCAATTTCAGACTGTCCCTGTTATTTTCGGACTGTCCATAGAATGCTTTTAGTCAGACGTTGAAGGTTTTTTAAGGAGATCAAATTTAGAGAATCAATATCGCTTAAAATTAAATTATACTGTCTTGTCAAATGTAACTTTACATGTGACTTACTGCTGCCATTACGACCGTGGTCAAACTAAGCTATTGAAGTTTAGTTAAACCGTTGGCAAATATTGTAAATAACATACCGTAAGATTTACAGACACGCACGGCTGGCCATGGGTATATTATGACGAGGTAACATTTGCTTCAGGTTAGATATCTTTACTTACGGCTAAAATAAAAAAAACGTGCATGGCCTCACATTTGCATTAACATAAATCAGCATGAACAAAGTTGTTAGGCTCTTGCATTTTCATTAATCTAAAATCAGCGGTGATCGATTGCTTGGAGGAAATTTGGCCGCATGAATACACAACACCGCACTTGAGAAATTTATGATAAATCCATATTAATCCAGGATTCTGCACTCTGCACACTGCATAGGCCATAAAAGTGGTTTATGTGAAATACTCAGGGTTTTCTGGGAACCAGTAGGTGGACTGAGGTCACCAAGCAGTGTGGACCAGTTTACCGGAATGGAGCAATCACCAACCAATACAACCAGCACTTAACTTGCTCCAAATCCAGTTAGTGCCGTAATGAGCACAAAGGGCCATACACACACACCTAGGGTCAATCCGTTCATCATTCAATGATCGATGCCGTCTATTTAACCAGGAGCCCGCTCAGTAAGATGTATGAGAGTTACGAAGGATAGAGAAGGAACGCTCGCCACTGCTATCTCGAAAAAACGGCTCTCAAGAGCAATTGTCCAACATCAAGCCATGAAAACCTACATCAATTCACTAGGATGTGGCATTACTTTTCACCTAAATATATCTCTGACACGGAGAGACCTGCCAAGAAATGAGAATGTGATGGGAACCAGTTTCTGGGTTTTGTGGATTTCCCATGGCATTTGCTGCAACAACAGAGGGCAGAAATTAGCGGTGCATTCTTTCTTGTGCAACGAAGCAAAGGAGAAGGTTGTGAGAGCTTACCAAACATGCTTTAGACTCTGCTGTCAGCTTCAGCAAGAGCTGTATCTACACCTCCGTGTAGACATATGAGTTTAATAGCAAAGTTTAGGCCATCATATTTGTTATGGGGAAAAAGTTGGTGGAACAGAAGCTCAGCACTCTGCAGGGTAGATAGTATACGTGGAACGATTCAACCACCAATGGCAATTCGATACATTTTCACGGTTCAGAATCGCAGTCTGATTCATGAATCTGTTTTTACAAATGTTGTGGTTTATTGTAGTGCAAATCAGTGGCTGCAGGATTAATGTTCCTCCACCCATTGCACGCGTTATGTGGATATAAAACAACAATAATTCTTACGCAATTCAATGTGTGCATCAAGAGCTTAGGAATCAAAGCTGTTGAGCTATGTGGCTCCCTTTTAACAGTTGTCCAGCGGGCAGGGGTAATCAAGTTACAACAGCTCAGGGCGCCATGGGCAATTTAGTCACGAAAATAGACCAAGGGAGCATGTCTTTGGACTGGGGAAAAAAAGTAGTACCCAGCGAAAACCAAAGTGGACAGAGGGAGAACATCCAAATCCCTAACACAAAGGCACCCGATCCTGGAATCGAACCCGGGAACCTTCTTGCTTTGAGGTGGAAGCACTACTCACCACGCCACCCCTAACAGCAGCACTGCACCAAGATGCAGGTGTAGTTTAATTTCTAACCGTCCTAATGGCAGATGATAGCAGCCATGGCACGTGGGCTCTCCGCTCGGCTCACGCAGCAGGGCACAGCGACATCGACAATTACAAGTCAGGCCAACCAGCTGACAAAAATTTCACTGTAGTCGTATTATTACTTTAACATCATTATGTACGGGGCGACCCATATGAGTTGCATCAAGCTTGGTTACAAAGAGGGCTTGTATGTTTTGCGAAACGCTCTCCTTTTATAGAAAAGAGCTAATTTGTCCATGACACTTGGAATACAATGGGCCACTATGGCAGAGGTTGCCCCGTGTACAGGAATGGACAGGGAATTGGGCTTTACGTCTCTTCCGAAGGATTGTGTGCCCCATGACAGAGAGTTATCCATGCAGCGTTAGTCAAAATTGGGTTTTGATTAAAGTCAATTGATTTGGAGAATGCACTGCTAACCACAGGCCATTTGTACTACAAAGAAATACTTCTGCCCACTCCAAACGCTCCTTTCTTCGCGAGTAAACCGGAACAAAACTTTCATCAGTGTGATAATAAATCTAATATGAAATGTAGGGTTTTTTTTTATTTAAATAGGTTTCTCCAATCATCACCATCATCAGCCATGGTCAATCAATTTCTAGATGAAGGCCTCCACGTGGATTTCACCACTGTCTCTCACGATCCTGCGATCTAACAATACATACTGCATACGATCTGATTTCATTGCTTCATCTGCTTGGTAGACGCATTTTTTCCACTAAATATTAACTTGTGTATGAAACGTCACCGTATCGTGGCGGAGGGTTTGTGTGTCACAATGAACCCCAAAGCAATGACACCTGGAGTCTAGTACTCCAGTTGGGGTCTACCATGGTAATCCGAAAACCCTCTAACTAAAGGAGGTTGGCGACAGGAAGGGGACCCGGCCGTAAACATCTGCTCCAATATCCCCACCATTGGGGCAAACCGGCCGACCCAGTCAACCTGGACACCGGCCGTTTAACCCGGCAACAACAACAACAACATACAGTGACGCTCGGATTATGCGTGATCTATTATCCACACTTCCTATCATCCACAACCTTGAATTAATCTGCAAAAAAAATCCTATTACCCTATTAAAATCATATGTATTTATCCTATGATCCAGGCTTATCCGGATGACCTTACGTAAAGTGCTTTTCGCACCAATTCTCACATAAGCAACACAAACATGGACAATGGGAGCAAGAAGAATTTGCAAACCGCTGGAAGCAAACGTGACGATTCTGAGAGGTGTTGCGGAAAATATATAGAAGCAAGAGAATAATAAAGATCATGGTCAAAGGCTGCGAGTGGAGCAACTCAAAGAGCCGAGAGATAACGGACAGGATTTCGAAGGTAATGGCCACATTACAAGAACGTGCAAACGGGGGTTTGTGAAACCAGGAAGATGGGGAGGAGACCTCGAAGATGGCCACGGAAAAGCTGGAAGCTGTACGAAGAGCGTTGGAGAAGAAGAGAGGAAAATACTTCACGCGTATTAAACAAGATCGTTAGCCTGGGAGGCATATTGAGGAACATCGTTACTACATTAACCCTCTGTGATGGATAATTGATGATGAAGATGAAGAGCGCTAGCCCGGAAGTGCCAGGATGTTAATCCATTATTTGCGCTTATCCATGAAGTGATTTCCTGCAAGCACCACCACATTCATTCTTTAACTCATGGCTGTTCACGGATAAGGGGAGACTAGGTAGCAGCGACAATTCATCCCATTATCTGTGTTTAAACAAATAACTGCGTGGATAACAGAAATTATTCTACATAGGTAAACATGTAGCATTTTATCGACCGATAGTGACAAACGTTTTGCCTCCCACGTTGGAGGCACCTTCAGAAATTGTGTGCCTTCACCATAGATAATATAAATACAAAATACTCTGTACGCACCGAGTGGGCTGGTTGCGGCATCACAAAGGCAGCCAACCAATGAGAGGCCAGGAAATTATCAGTGAGCTGACGCATGCCTAGCCCTATTGTACAGCGATATATAGAGGTGAATTTGGTGCTCGTAAAACGTAAACCCCACTCATTCCATGTTACCGAAGCCTTCTTCCGAGTCACCGCAGAATTAAGTAAATGTATTTTAATTGGGAAACGTATAATTTTCATCCGATTGATTGAACAAGCTGTATTGTACATCAGCCTACATACAGAGATAGTGCCGCATATCCCAAGAGGACGCAAAGTCCACAAGTCACGTTGCATTAGCGGAGCCAAGCAACATTACAATTGGAACGGTCTGCTTTTAACCGTTTACTCGTTCGCACTTCAAAAGCCATTACAGGATACGCTTGAAATGTCAGCAGGTCCTTCGTAGCAAGTGTTAAAATTTAATTGGGCCAATAAGGAAGGGCTTCACCAATAATCACACACGTGAACGGTATTCACATGCGATTCTCCCTGGCTTATAACTACTATTCAAACCACACTTGTGGTCAAGTGATCACTTGTCACATGAGAAGCATATGCGGGTCACATGTAAATATACACGCTCCTCGTTGGAGCGCGAAGAGCACAAAACCACCAGCGTTTTAAACCGCAAAGCTCGCAGTAAAATCTTACATGCGCACGTAAGTGGCTTACGTAAGTCCCGTTTGGACGTGATTTTTACAAGCGCCTTGCTATAAGAGTAAAGGGTAAATGAGTTCTTGCCAGAAGGTGCTATCGCCATTGTGCGATTCTATAATCAGCTGCTGCAAGGCACGCTTCAGTGCTGCTCCATGGCGCGGCTATTATAATTGTAATTCAGGGCATTAACAGCGGTCAGATCTTATGTGCCGGCACAGGCGGCCGCTCCGAGAGCATGTTCGCTCTACCGCTCTGAATGAACTCCGTCACCTCTTCCATTCAATCACCTATTTTTAGCGTAACACTTCCCCAAGCCGGCAAAACGGTGATTCTAAATTATAATGCATAACAAATTAAGGACCGCCTTCAAATTTGTAATGACCGCAGGAGACTGTCCTTGCTAAGAAAACCTTTTGTCTATTATAATGCGAGATGACGGCCACACACGGCACATCCGGGCACGTGGCTCAGTGGTGGTGGAGCGAGCGGCTCGCAATCACGAGGATTGAGAGTTCACATCCTGGCTGGGATTTGATTCAGAGCGTCGTCCCTCTAGGGAAGAACCGTTCTGTGGGGATGTCAACAGCGGTTCCTCATGGAATTACTCGGCCCCACCACAGGAATGTTTAATTGCCGCCGCTGGCTCAGGGCTGTATACAGTAGATAAGCACCTCCTCAATGCTTATTTGAGCAGGAAATCAACTTCATGTTGTATAATACTGGGTTTACTGATGTCGGGTTTCAAGGCTCCATGCATGATAGTTGCTTTTCAAAGCTGTTCTTTCAGGATAGCCGTGTCGAGCGCTCTCCCTCTCTCCTCCGCGACGTTTTGCCTCTCACGTTGGAGGCACCTTCAGGAATTGTGTGCCTTCAGGCGTTGAGTCGAGTGCCTGAGTACTCAGTGCCTGAAGGTGCCTCCAGCGTGGGAGGCGAAACGTCGCGAAGGAGAGCGGTAGAGCGCTTGACATGGCTATCCCAAGAGAACAGCTTTGAAAAACACCTATAATACTGGGTTTGTTTAAATTACCAAATGCCTGGAAACTCAAGTGAACAATACATGCTTCCATCACGTTACCTTCAGCTGCAAAAAAAACAAACTTACAAAATATTGTGGCAGGAAATTGTAAATGTTAAATTGCGCACAAAATCCACATTCCATTCAATATTGTTTAGGTGACCTTTAAAAACGGTAAAACAATATATCGCGTGAATTTGTCAGTGCATTTTTCTGTGCTTTGCTGCCACTGGCTTGTACAGTATTGAAAAAAGTCCCTTGTTTATGGATTTAATAGATAGGGCCTGATTATTCCGATTGTCGGCCAAGATATGGCTTGTCCAAGTAAGAGATTGGATTTCCAAATCCTTAATGAGAAAGAGTGGCTTGATCCCAAAGGGCCTGGAAGAACTGATATTGGATAAATCTCTAAAACAAATTAGAGCATGTGTAATAATGGCCACACATGCAGCACATGCTCCACAGAACTGTGCCACGTACCACATGTTAGCAAATAAGATGATGCTCATTCTGCAAGAGAAACTGGATTGGAAGCAAGTAAGAGGAAGGAAATGGGAACAATGTTGGCCGTTGGACAGGACTCCTCCGCGACACTAAAGATCGCAATAGACGGTACACTCGTCACTGACGCAAACTCTCAGTTACGACGACAAAACCAGTTAGACAGACGGTATTTTTACCCCATTCGACTTCGGTGTTCTGCTTGAGTCACTACCGTCAAAGACTAACCTTAGATCCCAGTTAGAATTTAAATTTCTGCCTAGTTGTGATTGCAAATCTTGATTTGTGTTTGAAATGTTGCAAATGTTGCACTATCGGAAGGAGCGAGCGGTCGCGGCGAACTCGTGCTCACCGGAGGGTGTCGGCATCAACTGTGCCGGTGACGTTGATGCCGTAGAACCGCTGCATCGCGGAGACGGCGGCCGACATGACGCCCGGCGAGCGGATGGTGGACATGCGGGCGTCTCCCTCCGGCAGGTAGCCGTACCGCTGCAACCACGCCTGCAAATCGCGCGCCGCCACACACCCGCGGACACAACGCACGCCACACCGCGCCGGGTCATTCGGCGTCAAAAGCCGCGACAGGAGAACGACCTCACGAGATTCTGCCGAACAGCAGCCTCGCGATTCCGGCCAAACAGTCCTGGAAGAGATGGGGAGTGCCGGCGGTGAGAATGAGCCGGCAGGATCTGGTGCGGCGTATCAGTAAGAAAGCTTCCGAAGCCTTTGGTTCGGTCCGGGTGGGAAGAGGAGTTTGCAATATGACCATACCGGTAAGGAGATTCAAATTACTTTCACCCCCGGCTACAGTTTTACGTTGTGTTTTAGGGCGGTACCATGGGGGTTGTTTGTGATGGTGCCCGACGTTTCGCGCCACGTGCCGAAAGCTTCTTTAGGAACCGAAATGAGTTTACAAAGATTTCCTGGAGAATTCAGTTCCCAACGACGCCCCCAGAACGTTGAGCGAAACGTCAGACATTGCGCCGAACAACACGGGGTACAACCCAAAAACACATCGGATAGCCTCCTAATTGCTAACATACTGTGCGTAAATACCCTCCACATTTTCAGCCAGGAAGACGTTGCACAGAGCTGTCCCATGCCAGCCCTTGTGATTTTGCGGGAATTGCACATTCTGTCGGAAAATCCCTCCAGGGAAGGTTAAAAAAAGACTATATATATAGCTTAGCTGCCCAATGTCAGAACCTTGTCTAATTTGGAACGCAAAGAGAATACAGCAAAGTAGAGACGAACAGAAAACTTGAAAAGGAAAAAGATCTGCTGTGAAGTGCCTTAGTTATTGCACTTCAATCAAACGTGTAAGCCATTTACAGATGTAAACAAATTCTACAACACAGAAACAGTGGAGATCTTCTTCTTCTTTGCGATTCTTCAAAGCACGATGGGCAGCTTCTGGACATCGTTGTCTTTCAGCTTGGCTTCGAAGTGTTTGGTAGAATTCGCAGGCAACACCAAGTATAGAATCAAATAACCCACAGCACTGTATTTGACTCTTCGAACTAAACGTATACATGAGACACATCAGGTCTTCTGAGGAAATCCTCAAATAGAATTTGCTAGACACACATTTCCAAACACTTTGTGGTGGTTCTACGGTTATTTTTTCCACCTCTTAAAATGTTTTTGGGCAAGTTTGAAGCCTCACCTGTTGCAAAACGTGCATAATTGTGTACCCAACAACCCTTACTGTTCTTCACAAGTGCCCCAGTTTACGGGAAGTGACTTTCAAAGCATTTCGTACTAATTTGTTAACATTCACACAGCCCTGCACTCACTGGGGAGCCAAAGATGGGGAGGTTGCATCCTTGGAGTCAGCCAAATTAACGCAAACTTTATTGAACTAAAATAACTTAACGCAAATTATTCTATCCTTTTTGACCACGTTATCATCGGAAATCATGGTGCAAGGCACCATGAGAGAGTGGGGGGGGGGGTATTAAGAAGCATACAAATAATGCCTTCGCTTACTATACATGTACAGCCGAGTTACTAGGAATGCCGAACTGTTACAGCATCTAAACAAAGATCCCTACATAGCCAGCCTCTGAGCGCGGGCTATATAAATCAATTGGCACCACAGCAAATGCAACTACAGTACTCCTAAGGGGTACACTCCACGTCCCAGCACGTCTACTGTGTGCATGCTCAGTTTTGACACCGCGGTGCTATAACGTTGAAGGTCATTAGCTCTTGCAAAGGCTGCAGATTCGCTATGAGTATGTGCCAATGCATCAATTAATACTTGTTCCTAAGGCTCACGACACGTGTCCGATCGCGCGTGTGAGATTACGTTTTATTTAGACGAATATGTTTACTTTTGAGTGATGATCCGAAGAAGACTGTAACGAACTCGGCAGAACAAATCAGAAGTAAATACCAAGTAGTTGAGATAGAGGAAGTAAATGTCAAATTCAGCCGTGGCCCTGAATTGCGACATTTCATCAAAATGCCACTTGGAATTGGAAGACTCCAACAGCAGTGTTAAGTTGTTCAGTGTGTCACTCAAAAGTGAATAAACTCGTCAAGGTAATAATTTTGTACTTACGTAAGTTTTTTTTCTAAATCCAGCTCAAAACAACTACAGTTACACACAGCACAAGTGTGTTGTGTAAGGATTTTCGGAAAAATTGGAATGGTATGGATTAAACAGTTTAAAAATGGCAATGTTTATAATTTACACGTGGCAATGCGTATGTGAAGTATGGTACCGCGCTTCAAGGGAAAAGGGGTAATGCCGTCAGACATCATGCAATGGGTTTTTATGAGATTTATCAGAACACGCCTGAGGCACGCTCAGATAGCCGAATGTAGCGATGTTAAGAAGAGAAACATTATTACAGTATTGACAAGGCACGGCAAAATAACCTTCTGCAGCTCGCAGCATGAAGATACATATTGTGCTTTGTTTTTTTTAATTCATCAATGAATTATTAATAATATTCTAGAGGCTGTGGTTTTTTAATTCCCATTTGTGGAACCAAAGTGGAACTGCCGGGGGTGAAGAGCAACACCTAATCCCTAATCCTCAATGTTCCGGGACTATGAGATAATTACACATGGGTGGGATACTTGACAAATGAAAATAGGAATACAACACACACATGTTGGTTGCTCTCGACACAAAAGTACGTCGTGTCAAGTGTGTTTAGTTTGCTAATGAAACTACAGATTATTTCTGGGTCAGCAGGTCATTACCGCCATAAATTGGTCTGACCCACGAAGGGCAGGCAATTTAAAGTCTACTTTACAAAAGGCCACACATTACTGTAACAAGAGTGTGGAAAATCTCACGTTCTAGGTAAAACGTCTACTGTACTTTCTGTTGGTAAAGGTGCAGCCGTGCAAATGGTTTGTTCGCACCCCTGCTGCCAGAAGGACCTCCACTCGGGAGCCTCCCAAGATAAAAATTTGGCCCCCTCTTGCACACTGGCCAGACATCTTGGAAGAGGTGGGAGTACCCAAACTTAACCCCACAACACGCGACCTACCTATGGCCTAACCGTGGTGTAACCGTTCGTATTTCTGGGTTGACAGAGATGGGGCTGATTTAAGAATGTTTCCCGTAATCTTAACTGGCTCGCCGGGAGATTGAAACGGAACATCTGGACCGCAAGTCAAGTGCGCTAACCATGACACCGTGGCAGTATATCTAGCCGTGTACGTACTTGGTATACCGCTGTATTGAATCGAGCTTGCGTGCAGCACAGCCACCAGACGCTTAAGTCACGTTCTGAACAGCTGAGCATGCCTTGGATAAAAGGCTGCAACTTCCGGAGGGTTTGAATACCAACGTGCAGCCTGCAAACTAACTCCTGTTCAGCAGCAGCTCAGCCTACTTGCACATGTCTCGAGTGTGAGCACTTGGGGGAGTGGTGACAGAGTGGTAAGTGCGCTGCGCTACTAAGCTATACAGCCAACTTCAACTCCTTGTCATGGCCTAACACTGGTGGAAAGTGATATCCGAACCGGTCCCATGCCTCCCCATGATCGACTTGGTGTTGAATCAGCGCCTAGTGCGGTGTGTAAACATCGCCACTGGGGAGACAAAGGTGGTCAGGTGCAGTGGTGGCTACATCACCCCCTAGTGTGCCATTCTGGCCTTAACAGATGCTCGCTAACAGCACTTACCAAACGTCTACAAGGCTATACAGAACAGCGTTGTATTTGTGGTGTGGGTTCTGTTTAAGTAAAGTGTTTAAACATTACACAAATGAAAGCATTTCTAAAAAAAAAGTCAAACTATCGTAACATAGCACTTTGGTTCCCCACAGGAAAAGCTCAACAACACAACATGTGTCTATATTCACAGTACTCTCCATTGGACCCTTGAAATCTGAAAGAACTAAAGCACGGAAGCAAAAAGAGATCAAGGTATCGTTAGAAACCTCAAACTGCCTCGGTACGTTATCCCAATTTACCATCGGCAGAAGCTAACTAATGACTTCCGTCTCGATCTAGAGGGATTTTGTATTCGATGCTAGAGTGTAATGCGTAACGTAGCAAGGTGCTTCATAATTACGGCATCATGAACAGAGTTCACACATTATACTGCTTAATCGAAAATCCCTTTCCTTAATATTGGTCACATTAGGCTCATTTTAAATTTGCACTTCCCTAATTCCAAGGCTATGCAGTTCGAGACTCAAAAGGAGCCAATAATAGTGTGTTTTGAATGCAAAGCAAAACGCTTCCCTTGCTGTCTTGTCATTGGGAGAAAATGTTAATCATTCCGCATCATCTGCTTGGAGAATTTCAAAAGCTTACAACACTCTTGGCACAAAATGATCATGAAAAATAGATTCAGCCGTTTGTCAATCCACTGCTGGAAGGCCTCCCCAAGCCGTGTGGCTCATGAAGGCATTGGTGTATCTAGGGTATGGCAGGTATGGCACATGCCCTGGGCGCCAATTGAAGGGGGACGCTACTGAGCTGTTTCTATTTTTCATGTAGTGCCATAATTTGTTACTTAAAAGATTAACGAGCTTGACTTGTATTTTTGAGCTGATATTATGGTAAAGTTATCTAAAAGATGGGTATCAGATGTTCGGACAGGGGCGAAATTTCAGTGCTTACCATAGGCGCGATTTTCCGTAGATACTCTCCTGCATGAAGGTTGTTTTACCGTTATTCGCTATGCCAGTCAAGAGTTGTTGAAGGGGTGAAGAGCAACGACCGGTTTGGATATCACTCTCTATTGCTGTTAACATGGCCAGGAATTGACCTCAGGCCACTGTGTTCCTTACATAGTGTGCCTTCAACTGTGCCACCAATCCAACAGGAATCATTAATGGAGATGAATAGTACAGAAAAAAATTCCACAAAATACAATGCAGTTTCAATGGCTCAACAAAATCAGATGTGACTTTTAAATTTAAATTGAAGTGTCATGTATTAAACTTCCGATCCTATCTCCCCAGTCATCTGCAGCAAATCCTGGCCTCCTCATGGGAGCCATCACACCGGTTTATTCCAAGTAAACAAAAGACAAAAAACGTTAACATTTTACAAACGTTGACTTTTTAAATTTATACAACACACTGCACGCTGCCAATTGTCATCTTTAACTTAATTTTGTTTTAGTGTTTTCATCTTAACAAAGTGGATAGGATGTGTAATCTACAACACCTGTGCATACACAATAAAGAAGTTACAAACTGAAAGTACGCTGACATGCTCTGCAATGAGCACAGAGGAAGACTCCTGGTAAGAACTTATTAAATCCTGGACAGCAGCGCAGTGTGGCTCAGAAACGTAAATAACGGTGACCCAGAATAAAAAATGGAAGAAGCTTGTTTGGCAATATGCACGGAGCACACATGTGCACATGCACTAGTGAAAAATTAAGAACGATACACCACAAAAGCCAAATTGGCCTGATTTTACTCGATCATCTGCTACATCAAAGACACGAAAATCCCAGGCAGCATATGTACATTGCTTACTATTGTCCTTTTAGTTAAATCAATAATCAGTTCACTTGGCCTTGTAAAACAATTAAGCCACGGGAATTACTACTACAGTACCTGTGAAGGGTGACCATTAAGTAAAGGCATATAGGAGCCATAACCAACAGTGGTGACCTTTCCAGCACATCTTGTAAGTAAGATTGTGACTCATTGTAATAAGAGGGATATCTGTACGGGCATTATCTATGCAGTAGCGCAGGGGATTCAATCAATTTAAAGCATGGGAAATAGTGACTGTGCCAAGAGTGGATCAGTTCTCCAAGGCATTAATGTATACATTTCTGGTGCTGTATCTGAAAACATGGCAATACTGTGCTGCATCAGTTACAATCAGAAAAAACTCCGTAAATGTAAACAATAAAATATTAAAGTTAAAAGTGCTGTACAGTACTATAAATAAAAACCCATGTCTTGTCGCCAATAAATTATCAGGAAAATCGGTCTAACGTCAGCGTGGGAACCAAACAATAAGCGGTCGACCAATGTGAAAAAAAATGACCAACGGGGCATGCAGAGGCTATACACAGGGACTTTAAAAGCAACCACACAGGAAGCTGTAACAGCAGCAGCTGGGCCCCAAATGGGGAGGAAAAAATAAAACTGGGGGACTTTTCTACAACAGGCTCCCTACCTACAGAGGCACTCACCCTTAATGGGCCCTATCCAAGTAAGGAAATCGTGGGATTTGAACTGAACTCGGGTCACTGGGATTGACTTAGCAGCGATGAGAGGTGAGTGTGCTAACCTGCACTGTGCCTCTGCAGTTCCTATTGATTTATTGTAAACGTCGTTTGTGATTCTGTCGATATCAACATTAGTCCTTTAATAATTAAACCGATGGCTAACATTTACTTTGACCAGAAATGCAGAAAAGTGATTTCATGGAATTAGGCGAGTAAAAAAAAACTTACTGTAATCGGTTTGTTTTCTTTTCCGTGCTAGCCAATATACTGTACTATGCAGTGGTGGTATGATTCGTTAACTTGAGGTGATCAAACCCAGTTTTTAAAGTATAACTCGGGTATGTATTGCCTTACTCACTATTTAGCATGAAGACCAAACGTATTTTATCTAGAAAGACTATATGCAATACCGAAATGCAACAACACATGACATTAGTGTAAAGAGGGCCCATAGCTTCTCACCAATATTGCACATCAGAGGTTTTTACTTCTATACCTACAGGATACATTCACACATAAAAAGGCTAGGTTTTGGATGGAACTATTTTTCCTAGTTTTGGATGTGTCTAGTGACGATGTGGCCGTGGTGTCATGGTCCGCTCACTTGACTGAGGTGATCGGTTCAATCTCCAGACACAGCATTTGGAACAATGAATGACCTCCCGGTGTCTTAAATCTCCTCCGCCTGTCCACCCGGCATTATAAATGGGTTCAGCACCGTTGGTCCATCAGCAGGTCTAAAGAGTGGGTTTTCCCAACTTTTCCAAAATGTCTGGCCAGTGTGGGAAGAGCAAGTCAAAATACCAGCTCTTTTAAAGGGGCTCTGTCGTGCTTCCTCTGGTGTAGGCCCTTCTGCTATTGGTAGTGTGAACAAATAATTCAGGACGGCACCTTTAGGTTTTATTTACCCAGCTGGAATGAATTGGCCCAGCGGTGCCCTGTTTGTCTGGGTGGCTGATTGATATGATCATTATTGGTCTCCTCTTAAAGTCCGTTTTGAAATTCAGAAGTTGTTTTTTCAACAACAAAAAAGATTTTTCCACCGATAATATTTTTTTTTTGCCCGCTCTCCTGGAAATTCCTGTCTGTCACGTTATGATTCCTTGATGTGCTTTATGAGTCAGACTCGAATAACATCCATACGCTATACTGTATCACAGTTCGGTATTGACCAGCGGGTAAGATATACGCGGGTAAGGAGTAATGTGATAACAGTGAGCGTTAAGTAGAGCGATATGCACGTACTGCTAAGTGGTGCTGCGCTAAGATGACCACACACACTCCCTGAAGAGTGAGATCATGGCATCAGGCACTGAAAAATTCAATCCTCTTAAATGTTTCAGGCCGCGGCGAGAGGGAAGCCCCCTGTACTGTGCCCTATTAACGTGTACAATTGCACCGTACAATGGTTAGAATGTTTAAGCCTACTGGCCGAAACAACAAATTGTCACGATTTAATTCAATAATCGATTGTTCATTTTATCGTAATGATTGCGCCCCTAGTGGCTAAAGTGGTGATGCGAATCAACTGGGATTGGGTTTCATGTATTTCCCTTTGTCAAGCCACTGATGGATGAAGGCCTCCCCATGGCATGTTGCTGTCCATTGGTGTTATTTAACCATACTTCACCAAACTAAACAGCATGCACTGGTGAAAGCGGTGTAACCAGGACCAGTTTAGATATCACTTGCCACTGACGTCAGCCGTGGCTGGGAATCAAATTCAGGTGACAAGATGTGAAAAGGTCAGTGTGCAAACCCACTGTGCCACCACTGCACCCAAATACAACATGAACAAATGGATTTTTACGCGATTTAATGCATGTATCCTAGGCGTAATGATCAATTTTAACCCTCCTAGCTATTCAAATCAAATACCGTATTGTGTTCTGTACAGACATCACATCTGTGTACATACTAAACGTATGCAGAGACTTATATGCATACAGATATGCACGATCTATGAGAAAAGGTAAAGGCGCAGCTCTGCTACGTTGTTCTCACGCCACTGCTGGGGAGACAAAGGCGCGGGGGAGGGGTGGGGAAGGTCATGTAATATACATTTTCACATTGTTTCAACTGCCGCGCCACGAGATAGCAATGGAACCGGTGACCTCTGGATGGCAGGTCCGGCGTGCTAATGATTCCAACCGGCATTCAACGCGAAATGTTATCCATACCCATTCGGTAATGACGGCCTCCGAAGGGAATGTAAATAATGCATGCTGTGTATTGGTTGCGTAGGGGTTAAAACAAGAAGGCTAATACATCATACAAAGAGGTTGCTCATAGGCAACACAGCAGACGAATGTGCATATTCTGCAAAACGACACATTTAGATTGATTATACACGACAAGCAACGTTGAGATCACACGTGAAAATGCCACTGGCAAATACTGGAATCCCGGGGCTGAACAAATGTGAATCCTGAACGGGCAATGTCTCTCGTGAGTCAAAGCTAGAGACGGCAGACGACAACTCCTATGTCACTAATTGGTATAAATGCCAGCTATATAGCCAGTCATCCAGCAATTGATTGAGCATGGCACGGAATGTGTATATATGTGTACAAAGAAACCTATAAGCATATATAGTATTGTGCCTGCCACTAATACAGAGGGGGAAAAATCACACACCGGTATCCGTGTATAAGAAAATTCCGAATGTATAAATGTATGATGCGCTGTGCTATTGCATGAACACCATCCGCGTGCGATTGTTTTGTAACACGTGATGTTGGAAATGCTCTTTGAAGGCCGTTTCTTCCATGGTCCTGCTTGTAATGCAGGCTATATATAGACACACAATACTACGTGTCTCTCCGTGAGATGTTTACATAGAAGATTTTATGATGGGGGGGGAGGGCAAACCAATAGCCCAACGCACACGAAATTAAGAAAACAACTGCAACAACATAGATCGTCTCGTGAATGTGTAGCCAGAGTATTTACTAAGCAGCTCTAATAAGCACCCGCTTGGCTTCATCCATCCATCCATTGTCAGAAACCGCTTAATCCTGTAAAGGGTCGCGGTGAGCTGGAGATTATCCCGGCAGACACAGGGCGCAAGACAGGGCTGCACCCAGGATGGGACGCCAGTCCATCACAGGGAACCGGGAGAAATTTAGTCCGCAGGCCAATTAACCTGTGCAGCGGCATGTCTTTGGACTGTGGGAGGAAACCGGAGAACATGCAGACTCCACACAGGAAGGCACCCGAGTCGGGATTCGAACCCGGGTGCCTTCTTGCTGGCTTTAACACTCCTTAAATGCCCCATGTAAACAACGTATACACAAAATAAAACATTGGCCTGCACATAAATATGCACGGCTAGCCCTTCCTGTAAATGTATTCGCGAGCACGCTGCACAACCGTGTTTAACGGAGTCAACAGGCCACCCAGACAACAATAGAGGCTCCCATGCATGGAGCAAGCTGCTCATTAATGGGAGCCCAATGCGATCCTGTTTCTCTCACAGCCCGCGCGTGTCTGTGCCCTCCAACACAAGCTCTGTCGCTACGACTGGGACCCCATATCAAGTGTTTACAAGATTGGATACAAGCGACAGAGGATTTGCAAGCCACGAGTATTGCACTGTGTTTGTAGATTGCTGGGGCCAATGGTGTTAGCGAGCACATGTTAAACCGGGCAGGAAACGAGGTGGTTGATGTTGGTGCCATCGACACATCACACGCACAGTCGTATTTGTGTCCCCCAGTTGGACACTGGGCAACTTGAAAACAAGGCTGAGTCGACCTAGGCGAGTCAACCCGTCTACGGTGGATATAGATATTCGCCACTGGTATTGACCGGGAATCGAACTCAGGTAGCCGCGATCATATCGCAACACCGCTAATCGCTAGGCTGTAGGCACGGATTGATTAAATACACACACACACACGCGCAATGTGAGGTCATTCAAATATATGTTAGCTCTGACCTGGAGCGGCGCGACATACATAAACAACGACTGTAGGCGACTGTTTTTACAGCGACTTATTGCCAACTTATCACCGTGCGCCACCGCTCCAGCGTATAGATTCTATATGGATAGATTCCATACGATGGAGAGCGGTTGCGCAAGTGATTCGCGCCCTAAGCAATGCATCCGGTGACCAGTTTGATTCCCGACCACGGGGAACACGGGGCCCTGTGTTGGACTGGCGGCCCACCCTGGGTATAGCCCTGCCTTGCGCTCTGTGTCTGCCGGGATAGGCTCCGGCTCACCGCGACCCTGTACAGGATTAAGCGGTTTCTGGCGATGGATAGATGGGAAACACGGGTGTTGATATCCGAAAAAAAACCCATTCAACCAACACGCACCGACCAGCGTAAAGTGTGATCTAACAACGTGACCGAAGCTGCCGTCATCCAGCAGTGGATGCAGTGTCAATTGCCTGCAATGCATTACACGTATAGGAATTGCTCTCAAGAGCTGCTCTTTCGGGATAGCCGTGTCGAGCGTTCCTCCTCTCTCCTTAGGGACGTTTCGAATCCCACGTTGGAAGGATCGCCTGGCTATGTGGCAGACGAAACGTCGCGAAGGCGAGAGGAGGAACGCTCGACACGGCTATCCTGAAACAGCAGCTCTTGAGAGCAATTCTCATACAGAGCCGTGAAAACCTACATCAATGCCTGCGAATTCTACCAAACACTTCGAGGCCGAGCTGAAAGACAATGATGTCCAGAGGCTGACCATCGTGCTTCGAAGAATCGCAAAGAAGAAGAATGCGTGCATTATATTGTGACAACTAATTAATACAGGTTGGTTTAAAACACAGAGGAGGGACCATGTGTTAAGATAGTTTATATTTTCGCATGCACTCTAGTACGTTGGTAATACTAAATACGTTTCATAACATACGCACAATACAATTGCAAACGTAAACAACAACAGGACAATGAAACTTGAAAATCTAGGTCAGCGTGAAGTAAACAAAGACCGAGGACAGAGAGCGAATACGTGTATACATCCCGACAGCTAACACAGCGAAAAACACACGTAAAGGAAGATTATGAAATACGTCCAAACCAAGTCAGAAATAGCACGTCAAAAAATCACAATGACGGTGTAATATGTAAATAAATCAGTGACATCAGGTTACTGCAGAGCAGCATTTACAGAGGCATTTAGAGCTTAGACAATGAGATTAGTGAATTCCAGTCCGTTGTTTGCTTCCAGCGCCCCATCCCCATATCCGCCCCACATCTGCCCCCTCCCAATAACATTGGCGTTTAGGTTTGTAATAGACATGATCCTAAACCGTCCATATCTCCGAGCCAGCCATCCAGTCATCGCACCACGCTAGGCTATTGTGTGAGCGTGCCTTCCCACTGCTCCTGCTGTGGATTCCACGTCGAGGCGAGAGACGGAATAGGACAAAGATCCCCCCCGTATAGCCTTAACAGACTGTAGGGCCAAATGCCGTTAGCGAGTACCTGTGAAGGTCGACACGGCACACACGGAGGTGTGTGACCAACACCACGTCCGGCCGCATTTGTCTCCCCAGTGGCAATATTTACACACCGCACTAGGTACTCATTTCAGGCCGAGTCTACCTAGAGGAGGCCCAGCACCGGTTCGGAAAATCGTCACTGGTGTTGTTGGCCGTGAGCGGGATTCGAACTGGGCTGGCGCCAGGTGTGTAGCACAGCGCGCTAACCACTTAGCCACCGCTCCGCACGAGACGGAATACACACGGTCCACCACATGACCGTCACATCACAATTCACACGAAACGCGCGTCGGAGAGCCACCGCAGACAGATGAACAAAGAGACACTTAAGTTTCATTAGGCTGGCCCAATGTGCCGAAACCTATTGAGTTCGCTTTAAGAAGGCGAACCGCTGCCAATGAGGTTCACATTGTCTCTCGTGAAAGTGACAAAGTCCGTTAGGTTGCCTAGCGTGGTGTGCATTAGTATCTGTACACGATGTTATTGTAAATCTATATACAATAACACCCGTGCCATGTGTATATCATAAGATACACATAGATGATATCGGGTATCGTCTGACTGCCATATACGTATGTGTGATGCTGTAATACACACGACCCGAATTCGAATCCGGCTCACAGCCAACACCAGTGACGATTTTCTGAACAGGTCCTGGGGCTCCCCTCAGTCGACTCAGCCACAAATGAGCACCTAGTGCGGTGTGTAAACATTTCCACGAGGGAGACAAAGGCGGCCGGGCGTGGTGCTGGTCACCCACCCCCTAGTGTGCCTTGTCGACCTTCATAGGTGCTCGCTAACAGCACTTGCCCCTACAGTATGTTAAGGCTATATAGGGGATCTTTGTGTCTTAATACACACGAGGTAGGGGAGCTGTGGTCGTGCAGATGTGACGCTGTGATGTACTGTACCCATGTGCTCCTTGACGATGTTGATCTCATACGCACACATTTGATGGATGCCTCATACGGTACGATTGATATCTAATCTCATACGAACCGAGGTTGGATATACGCAGGTATCTCTTTGGTATAAACGACAGGCGCATGCACCTCGGTGATGGCTATGCATATGCAGCTATGAGACATTCAAATCTACATCTTTGACAGATATCGGATATACCTCTGTAACGGCTCAGCACCTATATGATAGACAGCAATATGCCTCTATGTGATGGTGTATACACATATAGCTGTGACGGTATGATGGACATGCACACATACCCGTATTATGATATGGAGATGCCTCTGTGACAGACATATGTATCTACCTCAATGGTTGTATGATGGATAATAAACGTATACCTCTGTGCTGGATATATGCATGCACCTCTGTGGTGACTATCCGCGTGTCCCCTCTATGATGCCTTGTATGCTGGATACTTGGACAGGCGTATGTATGTACCTCTGTGACAGCTATACGCACCACTGTGATGAATATACCTATCCCGATGACGGGTGTGTTAGATAAAATACGTTCGGCAGCTCCCCTGTGTCGGCCACGCACGTGTCGAATACGGTATTCATCCAGGACAGACATCGGTAAGCACTTGTGCTGGTTCTGCGCGTGTCAGTCTACGACGGTACGGATTTCAGCAACTTCAACGAAGGATAGACACCCGTACGCGCATCTGTGCTGGCTGTGTGTATTTGCTCGGTGTGTGTTGCGTGTGCGTGTGTGCTACCTCTGTGCTGAACGCATCCTCGGCCAGGCAGCCCGTTCCTCCGGCTGTAATCCACGCGTACGCGAGGCACAGCACGCGGAGCGAGGGGCGGCTCTCCGTGCCGCCGCGAGATCCCGCCATCGTTCTGGCAAGAGACGGCGTGCCAGGCCACCCTCCTCCACCTCCTCCTCCTCCTTCTCCTCGTCGTCGTCCTCCTCCCCGAGCCGAGACACGGCTCCCACCACGCCAACCACGCACCACCACCCCTCCCGGCCACAGCAACAACAACAGCCGAAGCCGCAGCCCACCCTTGTCTACGGCACGGCCAACAAGGGAAGAATAAGAGGGCAGCTTTCACAATCACTGTTGCTGTCTTCGCCGCGAGCACACCGGGTCCACGGGTATCGGACGAATGCCGACGATGCTGCGGTTGTTCCCGGTGCTGTTGCTGCTAAGCATGAAAGCTTGGCTCTCCCCACAGAGCTGCTCTGGCTGCTTCGCTTGCTACGAGACGACCGGAGCGGATGATCTTTTACGGAGACAGTCCACGGCGCGGGCAAGGCAGACTGTGCACGCCGATGATGTGAGAGCGCCTGCGTTGGGATGTCATCTCGACTGTGCGTTCTGGCGCTGGGAGACGAAAGGGGCATGCGCACGGCTATATGAACTGCACCGAGGAACATTGCCTCCTCCACCCCCCAGCCCTACTACCATCCCCACCCCCTGCAATTGCCTCCTCCCCACCACCACCACCAATGTCTCAACCGCCCCCCCCCTACTCACACAACCCCACAACCCCGCTCAGCAACTACCCACCGCCCTCCACCCACCCATCCGCATCCCCACAACACACACGCATCCCACACCCCAACCCGCCAACCCTACCCGCACCCAACCCACTCAGTCCCAACACCACCACCCCACGCCATGCTGCCTCCGACTGCTGACCGGCCTCGCCACATCCCTGCACCCACATCCACCTCACACACCCCCCCACGTTCTCCGCTTCCACATGGTCTGTTATGACGCGAGCGCCTTCGTGCCGGGTACTCCGTGCACGGACTCATGGACTGACTGACTGACAGAAAGACAAAGATCCCCCGTATAACCTTAACAGACTGTAGGGTCAAGTGTCGTTCGCGAGTGGCACATATGAAGGCAATGCGCGGCACGCTAGGGGGTGGGTGGCCAGCAACACGCCCGGCCGCCTTTGTCTCCCTGTTTACACACCGCACCAGGTACTCATTTTAAGGCTGAGTCGGACCTAGGGGGGGGGCCAGGGCCGGTTCGGGTGTTCGGGTTCGTAACTAACCGCTAAGCCACCGCTCCCCCACTCTGTCTGACGCGCGCACACACTCCCGCACGATACAATGCGCCCTAATCCACCGATACCCAATGATACCCAATGGTATCGGTGGATTAGGGCGCCGCACATGGCACATACGACACCTCTGGCAATCCACCGCTGGATAAGAGCCTCCCACACTTATTTGTGGCCGTCGGGGGTTGTTTAAACATACTTCACCACGCTGGTTCAAGGCGTTGTTGGTGAAGGCAATGAGCACCGCTTTAGGCGTACTAGTAACAACGACACAACTCAAAACAGTTTGTTACACACCGTCGGCACACGTACCTCAAAATCGCGTCAAAAAATAGAGCTCGCTCCATATTTCCAAAAGCCATCATTTTGTTTAATGTACAGTACTGTGTATGCTGTACCAATTTCCATGCACTCATACCCATATTGGCATATTCAATTACGAAAGCATTGGTTCTCTGTCAATCCACTGCTGGATGAAGCATATTTTAACCACGCTGGTCAGTAGTTGAAGGGGACTCAGGATCGATTCATTTACGATACACTGGAATAAGTGAAAAATATACGCAATGCTTTCCCCCTGTGGCTAAAACCTAAAATTAGACGTTTTAGCCAGTTAGCATTCGTTAAATGATACGCGTTATGCAAATCGGGATACTTCTACTCTCTAGGTATTCCACAAAAGAGTGAAATGTAAAAAAACAGACGGGAAATCTATACCCAGCGTATATCCACCAAGCGAACATAGATTTCACAACGCGCCATCCTGTATTTAAACCAATGGTAAGCATTTACTATATGTCTTCTATTTAATTAATTACATTAAACAGAAGAGCATTTATGTGTTATTGCTCTGCAGTAACGTTTACTCACAGTCACCTATACACAGCCATCCAATGTCACTGCACACCTTTACCGCAATGTGTGCGGGCAGGCTCTGCTTGGTGGATTACGAACATCACATATTCCGTGAGAGATGATGACGTGTGGAGGGAGGCCTTCATCCAGCAGTAGATTGATCTCCCAGCCTGCCCAAATGTCCATCGAACGCATGCGCATCCTATAATTCACACACTATACAGCGCAGCACTGCCACGTAGGCACATATGTGCAACACGTAATCATACACCGGGCGGTGAATAAATGCATCATCACAGGAATATACCACGTTTCATGTACAATACACAGAACGCTAAACAGTCAAAGAGGGAGGCAGACGGGCGGCCGAATGCTGGCTTGCTTCCAAATTCAAGACCAAAATAGAAAGAGCGCGCTGGGCGGGGTGGGGGGTGATGGAGGAGAGGATCGAGGAGAGAGGGGATGGAGGCTTTCCACATACACACATACACACTCACCCACACACAGGCGCGGGCAATTAGAGCCGAGGGCTCGTGTGGGATCGAGACGCTTGATTTGCTCCGAGGAGGGGAAGACAAGGAGGCCGGTGGGCTCCGGGAGTCGAGGCGATGAGAGGCCACTGCCGTCAGCTGGCAGATGCGGTGCCCCATTATTTATTATTAGCGCGCCGGCTCAAAGAACCCCCTATTAAGGCACACTTCATTAAATGCAGCAGAGACACGGGATGCGAATGGCTTGACCACCTCCATCGTTCATTACGCGGGGATGACAGCACCGTAACAAAAATATTGTTGTTGTCTTTTTTTTACCGAATGATTTTTGTTTATGTTCGACGAAAGCTGCGGCACATCTCATTATTCAATAATCGATTACTGCACCTCGTAGATTATTGATTCGATTAATCACTCGACTGAGTGGAGAACACAAAAACGCCCGGGTTTTAGATGTTTGCTGTTACAGCCAGAATAAACCCACTGAGCTTGCAAGCTCTGGATGCGAGATTCGCACGATACAACACACGTTTGAACGAATAAACCCAAACAATATTGAAAATCACAAGGTGATGCAACGCATTTACAGCGAATGTACGGCAGGCTGGGCTTGGAGGGGTCGCGTCTCTTCCCACGGGCGTCTGTCGGGCGGGGAGCGCTTTGTGATGTAATCAGTATCATTATCCACTGCACGCGAGGCGTGGTTTGTCAGGGGTTTCCCACTTTCGGGAGACAGAATGTCAGCGCAGCCACCATTTTTAAATGAGTCCAAGTATTCGACCACAAATAACGGTCGGTGACAATTTCTTTGTTGATTAATCAACTTATATGCCCGAGCTCTTCTTAAAAACCAGGTCTCCCTTGTAAAAAAGCGACATTTAGATTGAAGAGGTTGTCATCTGGCTAAATATGATACAGAGACGTGACTGAGTTATGATTGACATATTGCAGTGTCCCGTAACGTTGCACCCATTCATTAGGTACGCGTGTATACATCAAGGTGTTGTTAGCATTACAACCCATCATCAGCACTTGACACTTATGTCTGGAGCATTCTTCAGTGTATGAAGAAAATTGGCCAATGGAAAATTATGGACATCATGTGGAAGCATAATAATATAGCGATGACTCCCGGAGACGTCGTATGGTATAAGATGATGTTCCGAGACAAAACTGCCTTGAGAACAAAAAGGAATGGCAAAATATTTCATATACAGCCGTTTGATATATTTCACTTAGGTGTACTTTGCATAAAAAAATACACTGTAATCATAAAAGAGTAATCTTATGAACATTTGTCCATGTTCAGCTATTAGCTGAGAACAGTAGTTCTTAACCTTTACTGCAGCCTGCAACCCTTTGGTTCTCAAAATATGTTCTCATACCCTCTTATTAATAAATACATATATTATACATATATAATACAATACATATATAATGGAATAAATACAAACATCTGCCATGTTTCGCACTCCCAGCAAGGGCATCTCGCATCCCAGGGGTGCGTACCCCCCAGGTTAAGAACCACTGGCGAAGAACCTTATTGGAATGTATAACGCAATATAAATCTATGCATTAAATCTATTTAAAAACAACAGCTTTTCACAGTTTTAGAATGTAATGCTTTGCAAAAATTGATTCCCGTCTTTGTGCAGCCACTAATGTACTCTACCACTGTAAAATGAACGTTAGAACGATGTGAAACTGTTCCCAAAACCAGGCCATTGTGAACATCAACATAACTCAAATCCAATACTTTAAACAAATACAGTACTGTACCTGCAAATGAATTGTTCAAAGAAATGTAATAATGCTTTCCAAGTAATCGCTTTCTAAAGTGAAGTTGAGACTTAACAGTCTCTGACTTGGCTACATTAAACGACAATGAATTCAAATAACATCAATATGCATATACGTTATGGTACCATATTACGAGAATATGATTTTCCTAAATACTTTTTTGAGGCTAGAATTCCTTACTCTGAAACTGCCGCGGAATAACACTTGGTATAAGTCTTATATAAAGTACTCTTTTCAGGACTAGTCTATTGGGACAAAGCAAGACGAAGAAATCCATCCATCCATTTTCTGAAACCGCTTAATCCAATACAGGGTCGCGGTGAGCCGGAGCCTATCCCGGCAGACACAGGGCGCAAGGCAGGGGAACACCAAGGATGGGACGCCAGTCCATCGCAGGGCGCCTGGGGAAATTTAGTCAGTACGCCAATTAACCTGGCAGCATGTCTTTGGACGGTGGGAGGAAACCGGAGTGCCCGGCGAAAACCCACGCGGACACGGGGAGAACATGCAAACTCCACACAGAAAGGCACCCCTAGCCGAGATTCGAACCCGGGACCTTCTTGCTGTGAGGCAGAAGCGCTACCCACTACGCCACCGTGCCGCCCGCACGAAGAAATCTAAAAAAAAAATCCCCTGAAAATTCTGACTAATGGAAGCATCACACGGCCTCCTCCAGTGGCAAAGAAATGATTTGACGCTTAATTTGTTTTGTGAATAAATGGCATTGCGGTACCTTTGTTTACCCCTAACAAAGCCAACTCACTTACACAGCATGAGTCAGTGATGAGGACAGTGCCAATTTTGCTCCTATTATTTGCCAATATCGACAAAGACCGAGCAGCCTTATACATTTGTCACGGACTTTAAATAAAGTTGTATTGATGTAGATTTCACGGCGCGATGTATTAGGAATGCTATTTGGTTGCATCCCACGTTGGGGGCCAGACGTCGCGATCAGAGAGGAGGAACACTCCACACGGCTATCCCATAAGAACAGCTTTTGAGAGCAATTCTCGCAAAGTTGTGCGAGTTTGAGACTTTGGAAATATGAAGCACATGAGTCAGTTGTCAGAGATGTGGTCTCTATATTTCGTGGCCTGATGAATGCGTTAGCATGTCACACGAAAGTCGGATATCGACTTTTCACTTTTGTCGACGCCACTAAGTAGCCCTGGGGCTAAGCCCTCTATATTGACTGGAACTATAGACTGTATATGACTAAGAGTGACACCAATAAAAGCCTCGACACTAGACATGTCTTTATGGAAGAGGCGTGGAAATCGTTATCACTTACACATTGGTATGCCCAGGTGTTAATTGTGTATAAAATTACGCCAACACGTTTAAGGTTGCCCGATGATTGCACACATAGGTTGTGTTAATATTAATGTGGAGTGGTGTTTTGCATTGCCTTCTGGTGACGTGCAAGGTAAAGCTTCTTGCCAATAATAGTTTTATTTTCATCATCATCATCAGAAGCAACATCATCGGTGTTAAATCATGATCTTTGTCATCAACATTTCAAGGAAATCTTACACATCGAACTGCATGGAAATGCGGCGCTCTTTTAAAAATATATTAAATATGTGCATCATAAATTCATCATCATTACCCGCAGCAGCCACATTACCGGGAAATGATTCTAACGGTGGGTATTAATCCAACCGCGTAGCTTCTCACATCCGAAGGATCAGCATCGAATGTTGTGACAGCGTGCACACACACCCTGTGCACATGCCTTTAATATCCGTGTCGTCACGTATGGTCGTAATTCCGCTTACTCACTCACTTCAACACCCTGCGATTGACCGGTGTCCCATCCTGGGTACAGCAAAGCCCTGCCTTGCGCCCTGCCTCTGCCAGGATAGGCGCTGGCTTCACCGCGACCCTCTACGGAATCAAGCGGATTACTGATCACGTGAACACCTTGGATGTGGTGTGGGTGGTGTGGGTGGTGTGGAGCGTGAGACACGAGTCTCTGGAGCGATGCGGTCGCTCCCGTGAGGCGCTCTTAACAGTAGCGGCACAAACGCGGGTTGCAGCGCCCGTCAGTGCACAGTCTCACTCATTACACGCAATGCGCCACCGAAACGTGTGTAGAGTTTATAGCCGGTACAGGGAACACTATGGTCCAATTCAATTCTTCCCCAAACTCGACGAACACTAATTAGTTCTTTGTGCACATAGAACGTTGCGTTCTGGAAAACATCTGCGCTCCCAATTGATTTTGATGGACATGGTCCGTCTATCTACTTGTCGAATAATATTATAGTGCCTGACTTTTGAAGAGATTCAGAAAGGCGAAATCAGTTCATTGTTTGCCTTTTAAACAAATACTGCTGGAAGTCGTGGTTCTAGACGGCCCCAGGCTGATGGACTCAAATGTTATTTTAGTTTTCTGCGGTCAGACAGGCCCCTGCTTATTTATTATTTAAGTCACCAGGAAAGCCACATTGAGTCTCAAGACTACTTTTATGAAGACTGACGAAGAATTACAGTGGTGCCCAGGGCTTAATTTGTCATGGAATATTTTCCAGGGCTACATCAACCCATAACTCCACAAACCCCACTCTTCCCTTGAGAGGGTGGGGAGTGGGGAGCAAAGCATTTTCTGGAGCTCAGCCCTGACCAACACCACCTGAAATGAAGCCCTGGTTGTGTCTATCCTTATGCATGAGACATATACAAATATCTATTTCTTAATATGATTACGTAAGTTCACGTTAAAGCTATTAGTCAAGCAATAATTCTAGACTTATTAATTCTCATGAATAAAACAACTCTTTATTTATTGTACTCCGCATAAAACTGCAACGGTTTGAAGTACATTTTGACTAAAGATTTTAGCCAAGTATGGTGGCCAACACCACGCCTGCCTGGCTACCTTTTACACCTCTCCTTTTTCCAAGAACTTCCATCTGTTGAGCTGAGCCCAATTGATTTCAGACCAAGCTAAGCAACAAATGTGGGTGCAGCCACAATTAAGGGTCAACTCATATTTTGTTCTGGCCTTGATACGTAAAGGTACAATACATGCAAGGACACGTTTCCTGACCTCTGTGAGCCGCATTCCGAAATCCTCATAAAGGTTAAAAGCCACAAGACACACACGTCATGTGGGGTGGCCACAAATACAGTTCGGTCATGCTGGTCAGATGTGGAGTTTTGAATGTAGAAATCTGCGGGAATGCCCCGGAGGTGCTCATTTCTGGGCTGAGTGCCAAGCTCCGATCCAGCTTCTGCAGATTTATTTTCTGTTTCAAATAAAGCGGGATTGACAAATTAAATGGCGGCACGGTGGCGCATTGAGCAGCGCTGCCGCCTCACGGCAAGAGGTCCTTGGGTTCCATTCCCGGCTCTGTATCAGAAGATGTCATACGAAAAGCTTATATAAGAAATGGTATCAGACTGTCCTCTGCTACAGTATTTCAACGATACGTTTGTGGCTGCACAACCGTCCTGACGTTTCACGAGAATCAATGAGCAAGTGAAATGAGTGAATTAATGCCTCATTATGAATCGAAACGTCTTCTGGCATAAACATTCAGAACTCGTGTTGCTTTGTGACCCCGTCTTCTAAGTTGTGCGAATACCAAAAGTAATAACAAGGACAAATAAGGATCCCTTTATGAGTGCCAGATGTTTTAAACTGAGCTTGAAGACATGGACCTGCAGTGCCCCCACCTGTTCATTCGATGCAGTGATCATTAGCGCCGTGCAAGAGGCATGGATAGCATACTGACTGTGGGGTTATTAAGGTTTGTTCTTTCTCTCTCTGGTACAACGTAAACCTTCGGAATGTCCTCGCTTTGTTCCGATAATGCTCTGAAAATGAACCGAAACGCAGCCGGTTCTCATGAAAATGGGACATAACCACAGTCAGGATCCGTATTATGTGCTTGATCTCCCTCTACCAATACTGACAATAAAATACATTTTGAAGGGCAACTGAAGTGTCCAAAACGTCTTTGAACTCTCGCGTAACCTTGACGTACTAACACCCGGTACAGTTGTACGTGAACTCAACAGTGAAGTGCTGAACTCACTGCCATATGAACAAAATAATAAATGAGTGAATATAATACTGCAATCGCAAGTTAGTCGAAACGTACAATATGCATCACTTCAAATGCAATCTTGGGCGTTCACAAGACACGCACTGAACAGCGTATGTAACACGTGGTATTTTCTATTTATTTTGATTTATATAAAGTAAATATTGCCGCATTAAGGCTAATAGACGACTATCCTACGTAGAAAATAGAGGGATAATGCAAACAAGACGGTAACATGAGACAAAAAGCATCAAAGACATGCTGCCTGCCTAGGTCAATTGTCCTGACTAAATCGATCCCTGTGCCTTGCTTACCCCTCCCCACTGGACAACTGTTAAAACTAGCTACATACCTTGCAGCTTGAATAACAACTGACTGAATGAATTACTGAGTTAAATCGACGATCACTGAATTCTGACGATTGACTGAAGGGCTTAAACAAAGTGGAATAAATTCGTATAACATTCACGTCCTTGTGTTACTATAGGACACGGTGTCCGTAAAGATAAGAGACGCAGAGCGTTTGTTCCGCCTTATAAGACGCACTTTCTCCTTGAAATGCAAATCAAACGTTGGGTTGTTAAGGAGAGTTGGGTCTTATGATCCGAACCCGGCGACCCGCATTCGATTTCCGCTCACGACCAACACCAGTGACGATTACCTGACCTGGTCCTAGGCCTCCCCTTGGTCGACTCGGCCTCAAAATGAATACCTTGTGTGTGAACATTGCCACTAGGTAGACAAAGGCGGCCGGGCGTGATGTTGGTCAAGCACCTTGCGTGTGCCGTGCTGGCCTTCATAGGTGCTCGGTAACAGCACTTGACCCCCCAGTCTGTTAAGGCTATATGGGGGATCTTTGTCACTTGTATGACTTTGTTGACAACGGGTGTAGTTTATTTGATTTTGGGAAGGTCTTACAATCCGATACGCCCAAAACATTTCACCCACGCAGATCAAACCGCCGTTGAATAATTCTAATACCAAGGACGGATGATCATTAGTCATCAGGCCAATCAACATAGGCAGCAGCTGCAGCAGCACGTCTTTGGCCTGTGGGAGGAAACCAGCGTACCCGGGGAAAACCCACGCGGACACGGGTGGGGAGAACACGAAAACGCTACCCGGGCAGGGAATCGAACCCTGGTGGCAGCGTGCCGGTGGCGTGCAGAGAGGGGCATCCGTTTCAGGGGGGCATCCAATCAAAGAGTGAAATTAAACAGTCCCACAAGCTGGTGCGAATGTGGACCGGTTATTTAATAAGCGAGACCAGAGTAGAGAACCTGTTACATGTAAATACTGTGCGTGATGCTGATTAACTCTTTCAGTGCCCTGTCGACGCCGATCGATATTTTTGAATAAAACGTTTATTTAATCTGATTTTACATATTTAAGATGTCTTCCTTTCTCACATTTCTCGGTACTAGGCCCGATACTTGAGACATGGGGGCATACAATCAAGGAGTCGGAGTTGGCCCCCGGCCATCACCAAACATCTGCACGCTACTGCAGCGTGCGCCTGACAGAAATCAAGTCCTTCCCGAAGCGGTTCGATTCCCGCCTCGGGCGCCATTCGGTGTGGAGTTTGCACGTTCTCCCCGTGTCCGCGTGGGTTTTTCGCCGGATACCCCGCTTTCCTCCCACAGTCCAAAGACATGCTAACTGGCCTGCGGACTAAATTTCCCCCTGTGCCCTGTGATGGACTGGCGTCCCATACTAGGGTATAGCCCTGTCTCTGCCGGCTCATCGCGACCCTGTTACAGGATTAAGTGGTTTCTGACAATGGATGGCTTGATGGACATTGTATCTTTCATTAATTCTCACTGATTCATCATTGGATGCGATGAGGGCGCTCGGAGTGCAAACGCTTTGTGAAAACGTGGGTTACGTCTCGTGTCACGGGGATGCGATGCGATTCACGTCACGCAGTCGTGTTCTCGGAAGTGCCCCAAAGTGCTCGTTCGCTTTCAGTTTCCGCAAGCGCAGTCCCTTATATTTTTTCAACGCCTTTATTGCAGCCCTTTATCCACTTGTGTTACGCGTATCGCCGAGACAAGCTGGCTGACATAGCACGAGCAGGTACAGAACTGCACGAAATATGCAGCTCCGCGTCTCTCTCTCTCTGTGTCTCTCGTCTGTTGATGGTGGCTGGATTAGTTGCGGCGCTGGGACGGGCCAGCGGTCGTTCACTGTTGAATGCGGCAGTCTTTGGTTGCTTGTGACCGTAGCTGACAGGTTGTTACAGGTTGTTACAAGCTTGGCAATGTGACAAATGATATACATCGCTTCCTCGCGACGTTTCGCCTGACACGTTGGACGCATCATCAGGCGAGACCTCGCGAGGGAGAGATGGAGATCGCTCAGTGACACGGCTATCCCGAAAGAGTAGCTCTGAAGAGCAACCAGCATGAATCGAGCCGTGAAACCCAACGTCAGTACAATGTGACAAACTTAAGTCACGCACGAAGCTTCGTGTTTATTAGACTAGATTAAGCAGCGATGTTTACATCCGTGATACAAAAAAAATCCACCACGTTATGTTCTTCCCAAGTACTGTACTGTATTACACATGGAACGTTTTAAAAAGTTCAGCATTGACGCCACGTGGGACAGAGAAACAACGCAAATCGGATATCCGTGACTTTAGTTCGGAACGTTGGGTGTATTTGGGAAGGAGGCAATCGTTGGGAGGGAGATGATAACCCGATGGGCGAGACTGGTGACAGAATTGCAGCTAAAGGAGGTATCAGGCCCTAGAGTTCGGCCGCCTTGGAGATGGAGCGAGAAGGATTGGACAACGACTAACGGCAAGGTAGCGCATTGAGTAGCGCTGCTGCCTCACAGCAAGATGATCCATGGTTAGATTCCCGACTCGGGTGCCTTTCTGTGTAGAGTTTGCACGTTCTCTCCCCGTGTCCGCGTGGGTTTTTGCCGGGTGCTATGGTTTCCTCCCACAGCCCAAAGGCATGCTGCCTAGATCAATTGTCCAGACTAAATTGCCGCAGGTGCCCTGAGATGTAGCTTGCTTACCCCTCCCCGCCTGCTAAACAACTGTTAAAAAGATCTACATTGCTGAACAGTTCCTTCCAGCTTAGATAAAAACTTACTGAGTAAAACAATGATGCTGATGTTCACTATTGTACTAGAGTGTTGTATTGAAACACATTCAGCCCAGGCAGGCTACGCGATATATCGGAACGTGTGAAATCGTTCCATTGATCACAATCAAGTTGGGCTGCAAGTTCACCCTTGTCACTAATTCATTGTCAGAAACAACTTAATCCTGTACAGGGTCGCGGTGAGCCGGAGCCTATCCCGGCAGACACAGAGCACAAGGCAGGGCTATACCCAAGATGGGACGCCAGTCCATCACAGGGTGGATGGCAACAACCCTAAACTATTATACATTAGCACGCACTGAACCCATTACATGTGTGTGGACTGTGACGTGGCACGATATGGAAATCCCCATTTCTCTGTTTCCACCCACGTGGAAATGAAAAGAACACGTATCCTTGCTCTCATTAGGTTTTTTCACTGCAGCAAAGATCACAGCTTGCGTCACGATGTCATTCCAAGGACAAAGATACTCCGTATAGCTGTATGTACTGGACAGGTAGTTCTACATTCCACCAGTATTGTGAGATGTTGTTCTTCACGTGGTAATCCCGTTTTGTTGGTACCTCGGAGGTGGCAACCCTGGGCCTCCGCTGGGCACATGTCACAATGTATCATCAACAGCCACTTAGAGAGACTTATACTGGAGTAATTGAATTGTAAGATGTACCACAAAGCCAAAGATGGACGCACACACCTATCCGATTTACTTCCAAACTTTCGCTCTAAAATATCGTACAGAGGGGGCACATAAGCATCGTATAATCTGTAGATAGCGCCAATCAAATGCAACCACAGAGACCGACCTAAGCTATTGGACACTCAACATAATTCCGATAAAATCACTGAGTGCTTCCGATTTCAGAAGCTTAGCCTCTTTTGAGCCTGCTTAGTACTTGATGAGTAACTGCCAGGGGTGCCTGGAGTTGTAGGCATGGGACTGTGAGGTATCTAGAAAATGCCAGTTGTGTGTTTCCCCGTCCTCTGTCTGAGTGACCAAACGTCCCAATGCAGGAGCCTCACGATGGGGTCTTGGGACTCAGGCATTCTTGGCTAAACACTTGCCATTCTTATTATGCATACTGTACTTTCAACCATGTCCTTCCTCAAGACGGCCAGTCAGCCAAAACATCAACATGTTTTTTTTCAAAATAGGCAGAAGTCATTCCTGTTTTGGTTTTAATTATACTGTTTGTTTGTTCTATATTCTATTAATAACCAGAAGCGGACTTTGCTTCCTAAGTGTCATGATCTCCAGAATGAAAATTATTTGGTACACCGATTCTGGGTATCTTGTAATTTGAGTGTTAAGCACAACAATTAAAGCAGTCTTGAGATTCTGGCAGACGCTGTCAACAAAACCAAATTTCAAACGATTTTGTGGTTGGATTTTCTCGCTAAATTACAAGCAGTGGTCAGAATTGGCCACTATACGATACCACCACTTCTCAGAACACCAAACACGTGTGCTAGCACTTTTCAGAATGGTTGTTATTCCTATATTAAATGTTTGCACAGCAGCAACCATGGGGCAAGAGCGGTAAACATGGGCTGCAGAACAAACAGGTTTCATACTGAGACTGCTACATTTTCAATTTGATGACTGAGTACAAGCAATAGACTAGACTGGTCTATGTGTGCTGAATTGTAGTTAAACATTTCACCATAAGTGCTATGAAGGAGAGCCACTGTCCGAAACGTCTCCTATTTTATATTTACTAGCTTTTAAATTAGTGTTATTGACGAAAGTGTTGAGTTTCTTTGTTACCTGTGCTTGTCCACCACTGTTGTCTTAATACTGTGTGTGTTTTTATCAGGAATGCCACATTGGATATGTACGCAATGGATCGAAAATGGAAGTTGCACTGCATGAAGAACAGGTGTATATCTTAACATTGCCGAAACAAATTTCGGCTATTTAAAATATTAACCCCTGGATACAAAAAATGTGATTTTTTTCCCTTCACATTTCAAACATTTTAAAGGACTACAGTGTGTGCAGTATATTGGTATTGCAAGCGAAATACAAAAATAGAGCAACATTTTAAAAAATCTGAAATATTCCTGAAAAATTAGGTGCATTGCAAACCTGTTGCGGTGATTATGAAATGTGAGTCCTGCTGGTCCCAGATGTTGTGCAGAAGGTGCGGCGGTCGTGCTTGAGTGCCGCGTTACATCTGTTGCCGCTCGTCATCATCGACACGGCACCTGAAATCCCACCACATCATGGTTGGAAAGTCTTGGCATTCGAAAACACTGCATGTGGCAGCAATCGGACACCTGTAGATCAATTGTGAAGCGCAAGATTTCAATATTTATTTACTTCCAAGGTTGTATACCAAGTCCTAGCCGTTCGTACTGCAAATTTCAACCACCTGTCCATTCCTGGTGGATATAAATTACCATGGCTTCTGGGACTTCTGAATCAAGCCTGGCTTTGGTGCCCTACCAGAAGTTGCTGGCATTGCAAATGATCAATCACGGTGGATTTGGCATCGTGTACCACGCACGTCACGCCGATTGGAACATCTCCGTGGCCATCAAGTGCTTACGCTTCAGCGGGCCCGTGTCTCAACAGTAAGTGTCGCACAGCTGTCACTCACACACACTTCAGACGAACATTATGAATACAAATAATAGCCTTCCTTTGTCACTCAAGTCACCTTCTCCTCCTCATGGATCGTAACCTGTGTATTCCAATGAACTCCAGAGCTATGTCACATGGAGTCTAGGACTGCTGCTAGGGTCTCCCTTGATAAACAGGTCTGGGGGGAGGCTCCAGACAAATGATGATCCAAAGACCCTCCGAATGTTATCAAATCCTGCAGTAAAATTCTGCTTCAATACCCCCAACGTCGGGGGGCAACTGACCAACCCAGATCAACCTGGATATTGGCCTTATGAACCAGCAACAATAACTCATGTCATATTGATAAGGTTAATCAGCCAGGGTACGTCCACTGCTGGATAAAGGCCTCCCTGAGCCCCTGTCATCTCTCGCAATCTTGCGATGTAAGATGTATCGTGTTTAGAAAAGTATTCCCAGCACTGGACCAGGTTTTTCCTTTCCAAAAGAAGCGATGTTTCACGTGTCTCAACGAGTTTATTTCATCTCCTGTTTAAATCGAGGATGCATACATTGGGAATGGTTCAATATATAAAATTAGCTGAACTTCATGGGGTTTGATCTAATATAGGAAGTGTTAAAAATTGGGAGTGCTGGTGCAGGTTCATGTGCTGCGCAAAAAGTTGACAACCCGAGTGTGTTTCCCATCCACTGCTATCACCAGTCAAGGTAGAAGCGTTCACGTCGCGACCCCTGTCAGGTAATACTTGGTGTTGCCTGCGAATTCTACCAAACACTTCGAAGCCAAGCTGAAAGAC
>JAZEWU010000022.1:3772271-3788380 GCA_036362915.1 Geotria australis
ATCAATAACATTTGCTGTGCAAGCTTTAATCTACGAACTAAATGAAATATACACGGTGGACGGGCATACATTTTCACGGTACGCAAGTGTACATACGCATGCTTGCAAGCAAGTAAACCTGGTCAGTGGTACAGGCTTCGTACTCACGTTTCCAGTATAGTTTGCTACGTCACAGCTTTGGAATGTCTGTTTTACAATTGAGACATATAATCTGGATTTTGAATCTGTATCGTATGTGGTTGATATGGTTGCTGTGTATTATAACAGTAGCAGTATTCTGGGGCCATGATAAAAAATAGTCATTTGCCGCATAACGTCCGTTCGGGCAACGTCTGACCGCATATACGTCCGTGGTCCCCATAGGGTTATAATAGAGTTTAAAATGAAATATAAAATGAAATAAAAAGTTTAAAAATAAAAAAGTTTACAAAGTAGCCTAAGGTTAGTTTATAGAAGTAAAATGAGAAAGGTATTGTATATACAGCTGTACAGTGTATTATAGTGTACATACAGTAATTTAGTGTAAGCTCAGTCTTGTACAATACAGCCTCCAGACTCACCCAACACTACGCTAGCCCTGAAAGATCCAATTGTGGTAAGTACAGATTACATATTAGCCTATGTATACAGTAGTGTAAATTTACAATGTATTATTATATTAGGTATACACTATTGTACAGTATTATACTACTTAACCCATATATTACCTTGCCAGATACATTAGTACAGTACTGTATGTGTACAGTATCTTGGCTATTTAGTCAATGCAGGTACACTACACTATCCCATATACCTTTGCTAAGTATATAATACGGTGTTCACACAACGTCCAAATCACATAACGTACTATTTCACAGAACGTATCATGGACGTTAATGGATGCTTGATTGTAATGTCATCCATTTATAGATACTCAACTGAAATAAAGGTGAGAGATAGAAAAGTGTATATTTCCATAACCACTACACATCTCACACCAATCTTTATTCACTCAAATATTTTAACAGTGTTCCTCCGTAGGATATGGAGCATATTCGTTCGCCTGTTGAGAAGACGTGAGAGTCGTTAGAAATCAGCGGGATGTCCATAAATTGATCGCCCTCTATAATAAATGTTGTTTACACCAGCAGGCACGTTTCATGGTAGAATGGGTAATATCTAAAAGTATAATGGTGTCGGCGGTTTAAAAAAAAAGAACCACAGGGTTTGTGATTGGCCAGTTAGCGACCTATTTAAATTTGACACACACTTTCAGTGGCAATGTAAAGTGAACGTTGGACATGGTGGCACCGTTATTTATTTATTAACCACTAGTTCTAGCAGGCCCACCACAAAGATATTAATGCTTAATCGTTTTCATTGATCACATCATTAACTGCCCTCTGTACCTGATGGGTTTCAATTTGTGAATTCGGGGCCCCTAGCTGCACATTGTGGAATTTAAATTGAGCTCCGGTTTGTGTGTGTGTGTTGGTATGCGTGCGTATGTGTGTGTGTTTGCTTCTGTTTCAGGAGTGGAGCCTTAGTGGTTGGCACATTGCAATACAAATCTGATGAACAGAATTCGACTTCCACATACGGTCAGCATGAGTGGCAGATATCTGAACCGATCGTGGGTCTTTCCTAGGTCGACTTGGCCATAAATGAGTACCTGGTGTCATGTATAAAAGTACTAGGAAGACAAAGGCGGCCCAGGCATGGTGCTGCCCACGCACCCCGGTACATTCCGTGCTGGCCTTCATAAGTGCTCGCGAACAGCACTTGACCCTACTGTCTGTTAAGGCTATGTGGGTGATATTTGTTTGCCTTCCCAGGGACCGAGAGAGCCTTCTGGCGGAGGCGGAGAAGATGGTCCGTGCACGATTTCAGTTCACCCTGCCCGTGCTCGGCATTTGCAATGAACCCACCTTCCAGGGCATAGTGATGGAGTACATGCCCAATGGCTCGCTCGACTCCCTACTTCACCAGGTAACTAAGGGTTTGAGTGTGTTGATGTATAATTTCACAGTTTGATGTTTCAGAATTTCTCTTAAAAGCTGCTCTTTCACAATAGCCGTGGCGAGCGTTGCTTCTCTCTCCGTGATGCTTTAGAAGCCCGGTGTTGTCTCCAATGTTGGAGACGAAATGTCGCAAAGGATAGAGGAGGAACGCTCGACACACCTATCCCAAAAGAGCAGCTCTTAAAGCGTTTTAGCTTTCACTATTTTGAATATAACATTTTCAGGGTTTTTGTGTTCAAATGTAATATTATATTTCATATTCACAGATTAAAATGCATTCGATTGTAATAACCAGGATTTTTAAGAACTAAATGTAATCAGGTTTATTACTTTTTAATGTTAACAATTTAATTAAAATAACAAAAAATATCAATTCAATTACAATTATAAAAGTTTGCTTTATTAGTTTAAGCAAAAATAGCATCACGTAATTGAACTGTTCTATGGGGAAAAATAACCCAAATGTGTAATTAAAAATTACATGAATGCCTACACTGTCACATTTTCAGAATAATCCGAAACAAATACATTCAGATCATCAATAATTTCGCATTAGTGCAATTTTCATGAGTTTCAAAAGAATCCATAAGGGGGGCAAAATGTCCCTATCACCTGGTCGCCTAGCCCAGCGCCACACTCATCGCTGTGATCCGCCATGCAGAAAAACTAAGGAAAATGGATTTCTCCTGGTCTGGTTGCGCTTAGAAAGAGTGCTGGAGTCCACATGACCTGAACAGGATCACGAGCGTAACGGCAGGCCAAGCCCCAGCTGCTAAAGTTTTTCTTTTTGTCCCCGCCAAAGGAGCTCTAACTGCTGCTGTTATTACTGCTTCCGTTTCTTTTCGCTTGGCCAAGGGACGCCGGTGCCCCAGCCTCGGACAGCTGGCGTGCAGATCGTGTTTCTGTGTCTCGTTGTCCCGCAGGGAGTATTGTTGGTGGCACAGTGGCCCAGCACGTTGCGCTGCAAAGACCGTGCTGCAGCTAACCCTATCTTCAGGCTAATTTCCCAAAATCACTTCCCACCGAAGGGGGGCCGAGCCACCAATCCCATGGCTAATTCACTTATTTGCCACTTAGGCCCAAACATTTGTGGAAACACGGGACTTGAAGTTGATTATGTCACTTAGGTTCCATTTGTCACCCTTCTCAGTGGTACGTGACACTTATGCCCGGCCTGTTGCGATGGTCGAATCTAACGTCACTTACGACCCACTAACCTAGGTTTATACTCAATCTCGCTGTTCCCGTTAGTGGATTTTTAGGGAGTAATGATGCTTCGATTCATTTAAACAATGTTCGTATTACAATACGTGCGTAGACCTGAGCGTGTGTAAGGATTGTTTTATTTGTGTTGTATGTATTGCTGTAGTTTTTCACGGCTTGATGTATGAGAATAGTTCTTAAGAGCTGCTCTTTCGGGATAGTGACGTTTTGCCTCCCACTGATATCCCGAAACAGCAGCTGTGTTGTACGTGATGCCTTTGGGAGCCCGAGATCACTACATTCACCAAACTGTTAGAACATAATTAATTCTTAAGTGGAATAATGACCCTGAATCGTGACATTTCATCAAATTACAGGACGAGGGGGGATGACCCATCACAACCCGAGTGCTTTGCCTAGCAAACAGCACAAAAACACTTAAGCGTTTGGAGAACAACACTGAACCTGGGCATCAATTATGGATTGTTCGTCCTTCTTCCTGACAAACAAAGCAATCTGGATTGGGGGCTTAATGATTCGCACTAAGCTCTAAGCCCATTGACAGCCCTGCAACCAGTAGTGCAGGTGACGGGCAAGAGTAATTCCCCAACATGCTTCGATGTTGGGGAGTTTGCTGTCACTTGGACGTCTGAATCCTCTATCTGAAACCTCCCACCTGGAACACCAATGTCCCCAGCAGCAGCTTTACCAGTGGTAGTGATTGATAACGCAGCGCCATGGGTTTTCCTTCTGTGAGTTGCGTTTATTTATTGGGGGCAGTGGCGGCCACATGCGCCCCAAAAAGGCAGGAATTATTTTATTTGGCTTGTACAGATTTCGCATTTTTGCTGTGGGGCCCTGCATTTTAAACAAATATCTCTTAACAGTGCTTGCCTTCAAGGGATTAATCTGTGCAACTTTTCATTCTTCATTTGAAAGGTTATGACCAGCACTTTCAGGCTTTCAGAACAAATAGACTGCGAGCCAGTTTTCTAGTGCATGCCATTTGTTCACGTGCAATGCCCAGTGCCATTTAATCATTAAGAACATAATGCAAGTTGAACTGTGTATGCAATCCAATAGTGAGAATATTGAGCGGTTTCTTTTTATGCGAACAATCGTTACTCTTTCATCAGCGTGTTCCCAGACTTGTCAGATTCAGTATATATGTGCTGTTGACAAAAGTACAAAGGTTATAACGGACAACGATCAGCACACTTATTATGTTGCTAGTTGGATGAAGTTAGTGTTACGGCATTTTGAAACTACGTGTCACATGGTGATGACCTTAATAGGTGCTCGCAGACAACTATTGTCCCTGTACTCAAAAATGCCCCCTTTCCACGGACACATCCAAGCCACACACCGGCACACGTTCCTCACTGCATGGGTGGTTTGCGGTTGGCTATTTGCCGCTCCGAGCCGGAACCAAACCTTGATTAGCTGGCCTCATAAGACATATGAATCCCTCTCGGGGCAAAGCAGGGCCAGGGGTGGGGCACCAGTCGATCACAGGGCACCGGGGGCAAATAAGTCAGCAGGCCAATTAACCTAGGCAGCAGCATGTCTTTGGAATGTGTGAGGAAACCGGAGTACACGGCGAAAACCCACGCAAATACGGGGAGAAAACGCAAATGCCTCACCCGAGCCGGGAATCGAACCCGGAGAACTTCTTGCTACGAGGCGGAAACACTACTCACTGTGCCACCGTGCCACACTAGCGAAGAGATAATAATAATAGCATTTTATAGAGCGCCTTTCACCCGAGAGTCACAAAGCACTGCACAAGGGCCGCGGAGAGAACGGCATGTCAACAACGACAGAAAAAAAACAACTAATGAAAAAAAACAAGGCAACAAAAATTTAATGATTAAGGCTGCTTCGAATACACCGAAAGGTCGTGAAACAGGCAATCTTAAGAGCCGCAAAAATCTGCCAGCGTCCCCTAAGATGGCCGTCACTTCCTTAAAGACAAACTTGGAGGGAGACAGGGAGGGAGGGTGAGCGACAGGGGGAGACACAGGGACACAGAGACAGGAAGACAGAGAGACAGACATGAGGGGGAAACATCCAGCCATCCATTTTCAGAAACCGCTTAATCGTGTACAGGGTCGCGGTGATAAGACACTCAATGGACAATTTCACCTTTCCCTCCGCACACATACAGAAAACCATATACCCAGAACTGCCGTGGCCCCTGCGGTTGCGGATGCTGCACGAGGTGGCACTTGGCGTCAACTTCCTGCACAGCCTGGAGCCCCCACTGCTGCACCGCGACCTCAAGGCGAGCAACGTGTTGCTCGACGAGGAATTCCACGTCAAGGTGAGTGGGCCTCGCGCCGGCACACCCCCCCCCGTGCAGTGTGACCTTCTGAGCTGAATTTGTTTTAACCCAGCAGACTCTGGACGAGTTTTGATCTATTTTGGTCCGATCATCAGAGGCAGACTTGTTAAACAAATCCTGCTGGGTTGCAACGTATGGCAGGAGCACTCCGTCTTAACGATAGGGTCCTGGTCAGCGAAAAAATGATAATGTTAAAAAAACACATGTTACTGCTGTGGAGTGTTATGGAATATAATACAGACTAGTACCTCGCCAGATAAAAAAAAATACATGTTGTTTTAGTCTTTCAGCCTCAGGCCTCGCTTAATCAAGCAAACTCTGGACTTGTTTTGACCATTTGAGTCTCCTCAGTAGAGACCTAAAAAGACAAATGTCTTAAAATGGCTCATATGATCTCATATGATAAAATCCCAAATCTTGAAACCAGGACATGATTTATTTGATTTAAAAAACAAATCTGAATTATATTGGTCCAGAAAGGTCATGGGGCTAATGGACGAAAAATATATGATTTATATCTCCATTTGATGCTTGTTGGGCAGCAGGGGGTCTGATTAATTATTTAATCACCCATTATTGCAAATAATGAGTTTCCATAAAATGACAATTTTCATATTGAAACCAAAACGACAGTAAGCCTAATACCCTCTGGAGAGGACATCCAGAGCTCCGTTTCAGCCATGGGATGAGCAAGACATTTTCTGCTGCACTTTTTTTTTATTGTTATCAAAGCGTATATTCATCCCCACACATTTTAATGCAACTATGCCCACCGGTGTCCTGGCTGGCTGGCTGGAGTAAGCAGGCTTCGGCAGACTCAGACATGCTTACTTTCAGGAATCCCCTCGGTTGAGGGCGAGGTGCCACGACAATGGAATTCGGTGGAACCTTCAAAGTTTGCACAAGTGTAAGGCATTTGCGCAGGAAACCACTGCACATGCGTGTGGGCGTTGGGTGGGGAGTCGGGTACGGGTTGGGGAGGAGGGGGTGGCTCCCTCACGATGGGTGTGTCCTCTAGGTAGAGAAGCACTCCCAGCCTTGGCTCTCATCACAAAGGCGCAGTCATATTGGGGGATTTTTTGGTGAAATTGCAGGCAGGCACCCGTCGTCTTATTCCATTCCCTCTCCCCAGTGGCTTTCAGCAGTCGAGACGTTTACAGAGCTTGTGGAGGGGGCGGAAAAAAAACCCTGCTCTCGAGTCGTAATTGAGTTAATCATTGTATTTATTAGAGGGGGCCAATTTGTGTGGCAGCCGGGTTAGCAAAACATGTCCAGGACCTGAATCTGCGTAAACACAGGCGCCGCCCGTGTGCACATATTCGTGGAGGGACTCCGGTTCGCACTGGGTCCTGAACTGACGGTGCATATGTAATAGAATGTAATCAACTCACGTCTCGATTAAAGCGGCACATTCTGGCGCAGGATTTTAGCATGTCGCGTTATATCTGGCTGTTCTACTTCGTCATTTGAATTATTTTTAACAATTTCTTGCTCACACCACTTTCATACTTTACTTAATTACATTTGCACAGTATTAAAAAAAAATAACATACTTAATCTAGGTTACTGCCAGCAACTGCATCAGCTGTTATTCCTTTCTCTTAGCGTAGTTTCCCTGTAGCCCCAACTGCATCTGCATCGCCGACTCCACGGACACAGAGAGGTCTCTACTGGTCACATAGTCAACCAGAATCCACACTTTGACTAGCATAGGGAGGTCTCAACCACGAGCAATTATATTATGTAAAAGTACAGCCCTGCAATTACTTGCTGGTAGAATAGCCTCCATTAATGGGAGACCTCAAGAGCCCCTGTCGATGGTATTTTGGGGGGTGCGAGATGACCTTGTATTGTGTTATATGTGTATTCATTAATAAGGGGTGTGACAACATATTTCAAGAACTAAAGGGATGCAGGCTGCAGTAAAGGTTAAGAACCACTGCTCTACACTGATGTAGGTTTTCACGGCTCGACGTGCGAGAATTGCTCTCCATACCTGTTCGTTTGGGATAGCTATGTTGAGATATCCCGAAAGAACAGCTATGGAGAGCACTTCTCATACTCTTTACACGCTGGCCAGATACTTTGGAAGAGCTTGGAGTCTCCATACTTTTACCCCTGCACATGTGACCTGCCGATCGACCAACTGTAGTGAACCCATCTGCACTGCTGGGTGGACAGAGCCGCAGGGGTTTAAGAAACCCATCCGTATTATTTCAGCGGCTGTCCTCGGAGATCAAATGGAATTGGCAACCTCTGAATTGCAAATCCAATATTCTCACCATTATAGCACAGGAGCAACCCTATGCCTGGTATAAGACTATTGAGTCTGGAGGCTATTTGGTTATATTAACAGAAAATAATTTGCAGCTACGAAACAGTGGAGGTGCATCCCTTTGTAGCTGTGTGCGAGTTTGCACGTATTTCGATGTCGCACAGCATTCGCTTTTAAATAATTTCAACACTGAAACCGATCGCAGTGCTCAGCGTACACAGTGCCACCTGGAGGAGTGTACTTAGCGTGCATGGCTCAGTGTGCCGCTGTGCGTGGCGAGTGGTGGTGCAGTGGTTAGCGCGCTGTGCTGTGAAACTGGACAGCAGAGTTCCATTCCCACTCAAGGCCAATACCGGTGACGATTTCCTACACCGATCAGTCCTAGGCCTCTCCAAGGTCGATTCAGCCTGAAATGAGTACCTTTTGCGATGTGTAAGCATCGCCACTAGAGAGACAAAGTCGACTGGGCGTGGTGCTGGCAACCCACCCCCTCGTGTGCCATGCTGACCTTTCTAGATGCTCTCTAACAGCACTTTACCCTACAGTACGTTAAGGCTATGCAGGGGCTCTGCTTTGTGCAAGAGACTCAGCCTCAAAAGAGTACCTGGTGCGGTGTGTAAACATCACCACTAGGGAGACGAAGGCAATGGGGCGTGGTGCTGTCCACCCACCCCCTCATGCGCTGCGCCGGCCTTTACAGGAGCTCGATAACAGCACTTGACACTACGGTTTGTCAAGGCCCACACTGGGGGGGGGGGGATCTTCATGTGTTTTTTTCCTGCTTTGCGTTGGCTGCAGCTGGGGGATTTCGGGCTGGCCAAGTGGCGGCAGCTCTCGCTCGCGTGCTCCTCCGTGCACTCCCCGACAGCCACGGGCACCGTGTTCTACATGCCGCCGGAGGCCTTCGACATGCACTACCGCCCGTCCGTCAAGTTCGACGTCTACAGGTGGGGGCGCGAGACGCACCGCCGAGAACAACTCGTGCCAGCAAAACGTGCCGGCTCCCCTCAGTCGTCTGGCTCAGAGCCAGTGTCGGCTGCTCGGTTATAAACAGACGAAGCAAATGCCTAGGGCCCCGAGCAGCTCAAGGGGGGCCCCCCGTTCATTTTTTATTATTATTTATAATAACGCCTGGGAGTCCCCCAGGAAGAGCTGGAATCTGTTGCTGAGGAAAGGGATGTCTGGTCCACTCTCCTTGGACTGCTGCCACCGCGACCCTCACCAGGACAAGCGGTTTAGAAAATGGATGGATGGATTTATTTTCATAAGAAATTGTCTGGGGGCCCAAAAAATATTTCTGCTCGGGGCCCCCCAATAGGCTAGCTGCAGCACTGCTCAGGGCGGCATGCTGGCAAAGTGGTAACAACTTGCAGCTCACGGCAGGTATGGCCTGGCTGAGATTTCCCAATCGAGCGCCAGTCGGTTGGGGTTTGTATGTTCTCGCCCTGTTCTGCATGGGTTTCGTCCGCGATATTCGGTTTCCTCTTGTAGTTAAATCAACGTAAAACGTAACAGGTATTGGCCAAATAATTTATCTCTGCACATTTCTCATTTGGAATTGCCACAGGACACTCCTCCTGAAAAGGAGCCTCGAGACTTAGTGAGGCTTTCCTACGTAAACAAGCGTAATAATAATATATATGTATAATAGGGCTAGGCATGCGTCAGGTCACCGATAATTTCCTGGCCTCTCATTGGTTGACAGCCTGTGTGTCATGACAACAAACCCATTAGATGGCGTACATCGCCATCTAGCGGTCAGCACAGATCTGGCCTAGGCAGCTGCAGGCCATCGTAAAGGTCGGTTACAACAATTGCATTTCATCGCCCCCTCGCAGCAAGATGCATCGTCACAATCGGAGTTCAATTGTAGCGGCTCTAGTGGCTGCAGGGCTCACGTGAACAACATTAGGGGGGTGACGACACATCAATTGATTTTAATCAATTCCTACACTCGGGGAGCTTGTGTCGAGTGCGGGGCGCAGGGTTTGATGTTCAAGTCGTGTGCACAGGGCTTGATGTTCTTTTTACTTGCACATGTTGTACATAATGATTTTTCTTTATTCCTGTGTTCCCCCTCCAGCCGTGAGCAGCAACTAAACTTACCAGTGTTAAAAAACAATCGATTCTTGGTTAAAATTGCTACCCTGAATGTTCTAAATCCAACACATTTACCACCCCCTCCACCCCCCCAAAATATGCATCTGTTGAATGGGATTACACAACCCTGAGTCATGACAGGTCATTGCGCCACTAGAAGGGAAGGAAAATAGTTTCACGTGTATTTATTTTGCTTAGTAATAATGGACGCGCATCGCTTGCGATGGCAGTGGGTGTTTCACCGATATAATTTCCACAGCAGTCGGTAACCGGCGCGCTTCATCTCCACGTTTATTGAAAGCTCGCGTGCTGCTGTCTGGACTTCTGGTTGACCTTCGCTTTGATCACGGCTTTCTGTTCCAGTTACGCCATTTTGTCCTGGGAGGTGCTGACACGCCAGCGGTCTTTTGAGGGTGAGTGCGAGTGGGTTGTTGTTCCGTTCTTACACAAATTACCCTGAAGCTATGCTCCTCTTAAAAACACCTGATCCACATCTCAACTGACAAATTGGCAACGCTTGTAGCACAAAAGAGAAGGCAATTTGTGCGCAGAACATCGAGCTAGATTTGGGCATAATGCGGCGGGACTACAAAGCATACCACATTAAAGCTGTGCCTCCTGTTGTTTTGTATTCTTTGTATTGATGTAGGTTTTCTATAACTTTTATTTTTGCTTCCCAGCGTAATGTCACATCTTAATCTTCTTCCTGCTATTACTCCCACTCGTGTGTGGTCCACCTTCCTGGTTTTACTTCTCCATGTGTACCTCTTCCGAGTCATTTCAAGATACACTTCTTGTTAGAATTGTACATGAACCCACATTAATGAGAAGTTGAACGTCCTCAGTTGGCAAGCTTGTTCCTCCTCCGACACGGCAAGGTGGTGGAGTAGTAACATATGAGCCACACAGAAAGAAGGTCCTGCTCAAAGTGGTTGGATTCCCACCTCGGGCACCTTTCTGTGTAAAGTTTGTGTGTTCTCTCCGTGTTCAGGGTGGGTTTCCTTCTGGTTCTAAAGTTTCCGCCCAGAACATCATAAAATATCTATGGCACACTGTCCGGCATGTGTTGGCTCTGGCTAACAGTGTAGCTACCTTCCGTCACTTCTCTGCGGTTTCCTCACGCCTCCGAGTTTTATCTTCATACAAATAATGTTGACATTGAATGAATAGTGTGCACTATATAAATTGTTTAATTAATCTTAAAATGCTCTTTAGCGTTTGTGTGTGCCACGATGGCGCAGTGAGTAGCCCTGCCACCTCATAGCGAAATGGTCCTGGATTCGATTCCTGGCGTGAATGCCTTTCTGTGTGGAGTTTGCATGTTCTCCTCGTGTCCGCGTGGGTTTTCGGCAGGTACTCCGGTTTCCTTCCACTGCCCGAAGACTTGCTGCTGTTGCCTATGTTAATTGGCCTAGTGAGTACATTTCCCCCGGTGCCCTGCCATGGACTGGTGTTCAATCCTGGGTATAGCCCTACCTTGTGCCCTGTGTCTGCTAGCCCCTGCCCACTGGACAACTGTTAAAAAGGGCTATATATGATGGCACGCAAGCCAGTGTAGTTATTAGATCCATGTTTCATTGCTGATTACGTAAGAGCTCAAAACGTCTTCAATTGTAATCCAGAAATGAACTGCTTTAGCAGCCCGTGTTCGCCGGGTTGCAGAGTGCAGATTTACTCTGCGCGTGTAGTACATGATTGTTCAGATGGCCCCACTTTGCCGGGGGCTGCCGGTGATGACTTATCCAGACGCAGGCTTCAAAAATGTTACCGTTGTTATTGCAGCAAACAAGCAAGAAGGGGGCCGCATCAGAGAAAGCGCGGAATTTTTCCAACCATAACAGGCCACCGCCTTCGTATTTCATATCCCCTGCAGCAAACTAATATTCCACTGTGCAGTGCCAAGTGGCATCTGTCGGTTGCAGATGTGGACTGGCCGGCGGTACGCAGGTGGTCGATGTCAACGGTTCTCCGATCCGGGCAGTGAGAGTTTACAATTTGATCTCCGCGCTGGTTAGTGCGTCAGGCGGTTGGACGGGAACCGTGTTGAGAACTGACTATGTAACAGCAAAGCGCCACACGGCGCTTGCTCAGCCCCTACCAGAGAGAATGACTCAGTGACACGGGAAAGCGGGAACCAAACCAGTGTAGCTTTTGGCTGAGTCAGGTTGTACCGCGTGTTGTTCGGCGGGATGTCTAATGAAGCGTCGATGAAGTGTCGGACATCATCGCGAACAACATGACCCATAACCTGAAATCACTTCCGAGAGTGATCTGTACAGCACAACCACGAAAAACGAAACACAAAGACCCACCCCCCGGTATAGTCTTAACAGACTGTAGGGTGAAGTGCTGTTAGCGAGTACCTATTAAGGCCAGCATGGCACATGAGGGGGTGGGTGCCAGCAACACACCTGGCCACCTTTGTCTCCCGAGTAGCGATGTTTATACACCGCACCAGGTACTCATTTGAGGCGGAGTCGATCTAGGGGAGGCACAGGACCGATTCAGGAAATCGGCACTGGTGTTGGCCATGAGCGGGAATTTCACTCGGGTATCTGGGTTTGTAGTGTAGCACGCTAACAGCTACACATTAGCGCAGGGATCATTGTGGAATGCACTTCCATTGGAATGCTCTTCCATTGGAAATTCGTTCAGCGGAGTCCTTGAACATCTTCAAATCTCATCTTAAAACTTACTTGTTCCGTAAAGCCTTCAAGCCGTCGTGCTAGGACCACTTTGCGGCTCAACGCCGTCTGATTATCGTTCTCTGTCGTTGTTGGTTTGTCGTTCTCTCCGCTGCCTTGTGCGGCGCTTTGTGGCCCTCGGGTGAAAGGCGCGCTATAAATGCTATTATTATTATTATTGTCTTTGGAGTATTCCTGTCATACACGGAGTTTATTTTTAGGTCTCTTCATGTTATTGTTGCAATGAGGGTTTGCTCAGAGGTAGCAGCACAGATGCGATGGCAAACGATACCCCTACGTAATAATCGCAATAATCAATAGTCCACTGTGCTGAATCAATCCGCTGTCGGATAAATGCTTCTCCAGACTATGTCGGTCATGGAGGTTGGATTTTTTTCTGTTCCGATCAGTGCAGGTTTGGTGAAGTCGGAGCCCCAGGACCAATGCGGATTTCACGCACGACTGATGTTTAGCCTGTCTGGGAATTTGATCCGATGTCGCTGATTCATAGCGTGGTGTGCTGACCACTCCGCTTTGAACTGCTGTACCCCGGAGCAATCAGTGACACTAACATATATCATTGCCCTAGATGTTTGTTGCAACAAGATAAATATGTTTAGCATCTATTTTTGCTTTTTAGTGTTTTAGCGATCGTTTAATATAAATTCTTCATGCGGTGATGCATGCATTGAATTTCCCGTATCAAAATCGATGTAAATTTTGATTGCTATGAGACTTTTTCTATTCACTGCTGGATGAAGTCCTCACATTATTGTCGTCTTTCACGGCGCTGTGATGCCACAATCCATCTCGCTCCTGCGCATGAGCCGATCTCATCAGTGAATCTCTACAGCGGTCAACCTCTCAGGAATATTGCCTCCCTTGGCTATCATTCCATTAGCAGTATCATCCATCTGCTATCATCCCTTCCAGCAATGTGTCCTTCCAAAGCCTACTTTTATAAAGAGCTGTGGATTGCAGCCTTATCGTGGTGGAGGGGTTTGTGTGTTTCAGTGAACCTCACAGCTATGTGACCTGGAGTCTAGCACTCCTGGTAGGGCCTCCCTTAGTGAATAGGTCTGGGGGGAGATTCCATACAAATAGCGATATAAAGATCCTCCGACTAACGCTTGCTGATTTCAGGAAGGGCATCCGGCTGTAAAGTTCTGCTCAATACCCCCACCACTGGGGAGCAATCGGCCAGCCTGGGTCAACCTGGATAGCAGCCGTTTAATACATAACAACAAAACAAAGTGATGTCTCTAATTTGCTTTCGTTCGCTGATCCTCGTGTTCCCCGTCTCAGTGATCGCCATGCTTCTTTACACACTTTCTTTTGACTATCTTCCTGAACTCCCACAGACCAAGGTGGTGACGTATGGTCATAAATAAATAGCGATATGAAAACCCTCCGACTAAAGGTTGTTGATTGGAAGCATCATCAGGCATAACGCCTGATGATGCTTTATCAGGCATAACGCCTGATGATGCTTCCAACATGGGAGGTGAAACGTCGCGAGGGAGAGATTGAGATTGCTCGACACGGCTATCCCGAAAGAACAGCTCTAAAGAGCAACCATCATGAATCGAGCCGTGAAAACCTACATCAGTACATAAACACCATCATATTTGTCAATACGTTGCATGTGATTAGTTCACACTACCCCTCCAGCCATTATACGCTGCTACGGTCACCACAATGAGAATTGCTTTCCATAGCAGTTATTTTGGGATAGCCATGTAGAGCATTCCTGTTCTCTCCACTGAAGAACAGCGATGGAAAGCAATTGTCATACATCGACTAATGTTAAAAATGGAATTCTTGAATCAACATTGTGATAATACAATTGTGGTAATTCGTTGATTTGGCAGTGGGTGCAAATAGCTGCTTGTCATAATGTAATGAGGTTATTAGAGTTACATTGTAGGCAGCTGGGTTAAGCAAATGCTGCATTAAGTAAGGCTCCTCGTTAAGAATCCCCTGACATGACCCAACTCCTGGAACTGCAAATACATTTTAGTCCTTGTGGGTATTACATATTTATGCTTGCGATTAGTCTGTCACGACAATGAACGGTGCACATTGCTTCACATATCCCAATGTGTAGCACTTGATTTCCAGATGGTAGTTTACGTGCTGAATTTCTGTCGGGTGATGATTATCCCTTGTTTTCCCTGCTGCTCGGCACATCGTTTGCTAATTCGTTCCTTTAAGTGCACATTGGCGACGACGTCAAAATTAAATGAGCCACATAATTTGAGAGTTAATGTAAATATTTGTTGTTTCATTACGCCTGTATGCTACATCATATTCACAGCATCTGTATTAAAAAGAACCCACGCATGGCAGTAACTGACTGACTCATGTAAATCATAATGAGTTATAGAAGGGATAGAAAGTTGAAACTTGAGTCAAGTAGGCTTATTAATAGAAAATCCCAAAGCTAAAATGGGGTTCGGCCTGTGGTAAGTGACCCCCCCCCCTCAATTATTTTGAATTGCAAGAACCTATAATCGACATTGTAATGCAGAGTAGCCCTTCTTGTGGCTGCAGGGTCCCGTGAACTCGACGATTACAATAACTACAACACCATTAGTTCATGTACTGTGTTATACCCCTACTAAGCTATACAAGCACCAAGATCACCCATATATCCTTTTCGGACATTATAGGGCAAGTGAAGTTAGCGAGCACCTATACAGGTTGGCACTGTGCAAGAAAGGGGGCTGTGGCCTGGGTCTTCCCAGTGCTGATGGTTACACACTACACCATTTAAGTCAACTTAAGCGAGTCCCGGAAACAGTTCCTATATTTGCCACTAATGTTGGCCCCGGTTCCCTGTGATGGACTGGCGTCCCATCCTAGGTATAGCCCTGTATTTCACCCTGTGTCTGCCGGGATAAGCTCCGGCTCACCGCAACCCTATTGAGGATTAAGCGGTTTCTGACAATGGATGGATGGACGTTGGCGATGCGCGCGAATCAGAATAAGGTCAACGAGTTCCCAGCGGATTCAGTGTGTTCATTACAACACTCGACCGCCCCTCACGCTAGCTTCGCACACGATTATACGCACAGCACTCAAATCACCCCCCAGCCGTATCCAAAGATAACCGCAAGAACAGGCCCTCGAGCTATAAGAACACAATCTCCTCTATAAGAACAGTTTCTGCCCCGTGGTTATAAGAACACCTCCAGGCTAAAATAATGATTGTGCGCAATGGGGGAAGAGGATGTCGTGACCAAGGTTTACGATTCAGATACCATGAACGTACGTACCTTCGCGGGAACGGCACTCAAATGGAAAATGACGGCACCTGCGGTCTAGGTGTGCAACACAGTCGGACTCAAATACATACGAACTGAGCTCAACGGTTTGTCCTATCAAATACCAGCGGAAAAAACGAACGTTTATAGTCTGGAGAATACGGTAAATAATAATGATCTACTTTTGTAACGCGCGCATTTTCTCTGGGCGCGTTGCACCCGTTGATTCGAAGGCGC
>JAZEWU010000022.1:3788495-3809387 GCA_036362915.1 Geotria australis
TTTCGCGAAGGTTGTACGTGAGCGTGGTGTGTGGAGTAGGTGCTGTGATGAGTTGCGCAGAGAACGGGATTGTGTTGATGCGAGTGGCCGGAGTAGCGATGCGAGGTATTTAGGGTGTCTTGTGTGGATAGCGCGGTGGCACATTATTGCAGTTTTGTAAGTGATGCGTTTGTGGATGGGTAAAGGCATTACCGTTGTCTTTGCACTCAGCTGCTCCCTTCCGTTCCAACAGACGCCGTGACCTCGGCGCAGGTGATGTTCAGCGTCTTCCGGGGTGATCGTCCTTCCACGGCAGAGAGCGTGCTGCCCGTGTCAACCCCGCACCGCACCCCGCTCCTCACGCTCATGCAGAAGTGCTGGGCGCAGAACCCCGAGCAGAGGCCCTCCTTCCACGGTGCGGAACCCCACAGTGTCCATCCGGTCTGAGCCAGCGTGGCCTGGAACCTACCTGCCTGCGCTTGCCCACCAGCCAGCCGCACACTCACCTGCAGCAACAACAACAGCTTACGTTTGTAATGGGCCCGTAGAATAACGAAGGTCTCGGAGCGCGTAGATAGATTGTTTATTGTTATAGATAGATGTTTATTATTACAACAGAAAATACCCAGTGAGCGTGCAAGTTCTGGATGCGCGATTCCTGCGATACAACAAATGTTCCAACTAATCAGCGCAGCTAGACAAACGAGATGAGGGCCGGGGGGAAACCGTGTGTTCACGGGGCATTCACTGGGCATGTAACGACGCTCCGCTTAATCGATTTCGAATGGATTATTTCCATGTCACAATCCTGCGTGTTGAATCATGCGTGCCGGAGATGATGCCCGTATTTTTTTAATGATATGCGTCAAAGTGAATTGATTGGCTGTGTTTAAAAAAAAAGAATAATTTGAAAACCGCTAACGCACACAGATCACAAGACCATATTATTCGCTGTGGTTTGTTTCCCTAGAATGCAGCACAGAGATGGAGAAGATGGTGAGAGACTATCAACCACGTGACTTCGCCTTGGCCATTGTGCAGCTCGTGGAACAGAAGGTTGGTCACTGGATGTTTTTCCCTAATAAGCAAAGTAATTCAGATTTTTTTTCTGGTTTCCAAAAATTTTACGCGCAATTTCAGTGTGTGATGACTGCATTTGACTGGTGCGGTGTATTTGGGTACTGATGTTTGTATTGCATAATGAAGCTGTTTACATGCATATGTATAATGGTCACGTGACCAGGTATGCCTGTTTAAGGCTCCCGGTAGAGGTGGCTTCTAACAGTGAATCCCTAATCAGTCATTCAGTTTTTATTTAAGCTGGAAGGAACTGTTGAGCTACGTAGCTCTTTTTAAAAGTCGCCCAGCGTGGAGGGATAAGCAAGTTATAACATCTCAGGGCATTGGGGGCATTTTAGCCAGGGCAATTAACCTTGGCAGCAGCATGTCTTTGGACGGTGGGAGGAAATCGGAGTACCTGGCGAAACCCATGCGGACATGGAGAGAACGTGCAAACGCCACACAAAAATATACCTAAACTGGGAATCGAACCCAGGTTTTCTTGTTGTGAGGCAGCAGCAATACTCACCGTGCCGCCCACCTAATAGAAAATATATTTGGTTCTAATGCATTGGCAGTGGGATACACAAGAAAAATGATCAAAAACAACATATTCGTTAATAACAAAATAGCACTGCCTGGAAAGAAAACATAATAGGTGACGTTTCAGGCAATGGAGCCTTTTTCATAGCACATGACCAATGGAGAATATGATGACCTGTAACTCTGCTGCATATATATGTGCCTTATTGTGCTGTATTTTAAAAGCCATGTTGGCCTTCCAAGAGTTAATGCACGCTTCTGTGTCTCTGCAGCTGAGAAATTACAACTGGTTTTATGCTGTCGCCGTTCCCGTTGTGGTTGTCAGGAGAATGCAGAGCGGAGTTTGCTGTTATCTTCTGGAGATGACAAAAGGCTGGTTGCAGCATTTGACAACCTCGGCCTGTCATCCAACACGTTCACGGTACAGTGGTGCTTCGCTACCTTCTTGTCCAGCCACCATCCTAGTTGTTATTTGTGGGCACTGTTGGGGAAGTGTTAGAAGGTTCAAGGTGCAGCCGTGCAATTACTTGCCCATGCCACTGCAGCTGGAAGGGCATCCACTTGACTGATGTCTATAGTGGGTAATAGACCTTGGAAGAGGTGGAAGTACCTACATTTGACCCCATTACACGTGACCTGGCTAGCGACTAACTATGGTGTAACTATACTGCTGTATGGACAGGCAGGGGGATTTTACAAAATTTCCACATTGTTTCATGACAATAATGTCTTTTATCTATTCACTAAAATTCAACTGAACCTTAAGGGATTCTACTTTGAGATGTTTGTGCAATTCTATTCTTCTTCTTTGCGATTCTTCGAAGCGCGATGTTAAATTACAGTTTCCCATTTTCTTACACAGCCCCTTGCATTTTCATTGAACTCCGCAAGGTCTTTTGGGGGATCAAGGTAGAGGCGTTCACGTCGCGATCCCTGTCAAGTAATACCTGGTATTACCTGCGAACTCTACCAAACACTTCGACGCCAAGGAGCTGAAAGACAATGATGTCTAGAAGCTCAACAGATACCCGAAGCCCCTCAAGGTGGAGCAAGAAGAGAGGCCAATGCCCGCCTTTAAGGCCAGCACTGACTGTTATATCTCTTAATGTTGAAGGACTGTCTGCATCTAAAGAAGAACTTGTTGCAAAACTATGCAATTCTATTGATGAACGTTGGTATGTAGGAGCAAACCTGACTACCCAGACAAATCTAGACATACGAGGTGATAATACTTGAAGCTGCATACAAATACGTTAAATGATCCATTGCTATACTGGTCACTCCACCGCCCAACCTCTCAGGCAGTCTCCCATCTGAGATTTGAAATCAATCACCTAATTGTTTCACTTCTCTTGTTTGTTCTTTCCTGTTATTCAGATGTCAGAAGGTACACAGCCTATCAAGGCCCAGGGTAGCCAGCCCCAGGCAACATGTCCACAGCAGAACCACACACTGCCTTCTGGTATGTCCTACCACCCCTACTTCTGTTGGTTTCACAATTACGTGAAACATTTACATTCGGTGTTAAACATATATATATATATACACGTGTGGTAAATCCTTTGTGTTGTGTCTCTCTTCAGACGACGGCAAATTCAATCCTCTCAGCCCATCTCATTGCTGTACCAGCATCCCTCCTTCTCTGGACGGGCAGGAGAACATCAAGTGCATGTCAGTGGCAGAGGTGGCGTCAGTGCCGAGAGTCGAGGTGGGAGCCGTGCTTCAGGCGAGTCCAGTGTGCAGCCCGGTGGCCGAGACGAGGTCTCCAATTCCCAGGCCGTACGTCCTACAAGACCCGAAGTCTGCCTCTGAGATCCTGGAAAGCCGCAAGGATGTGGGCAGTGGGCACGCATGCAGTGAGGACCTGCATATAAGAAGCTCCCCTATGCCTGGTCCACTCACGTCCAACATAGGTTTGTCAAGCATGCAATAATACATAAATATTAATAATAATAAATTAAATTTATAACGCTCAAATTTTCCGCGAGCGTGTGCGCCCATACGATTCGGAGGCGTGGAGCCTGGCTCAGTGATACTATGCATTGGTGTATAGGTGGATTTTTAGGAGTTTTTTCAAACAATGTCACCTTGCCTTTGTGATTGTAAATATAATATACTTATTGAGCTTTTCACAGCTTAATGTATGAGAATTTCTCTCTATAGCTGTTCTTTTTAGATAGCCTTGTTGACTGTTCCTTCTCTCTCCTTCCACGGAAACCTCTTCCAGGGGTTCCTAGATCTCTCTCGCAGTGGTCGTTCCATCAGCAATGGCATTAGCAAGCAATTGCCGGGCCGCACCTTGTCTCCTGCAAACGGTCTGTCGGGCTTTGACGATGTTGTTACTGCACCTCTTTGTGAGCCACTCGTGAGCGGGATCGTTTACCCTTTCCTCTGGCAGGCATGCCCGACACGAACAAGGTGAATGACGCGGAGGAGAAGATCAGTAACAACGTGAGCAGGGCAGGGTCGGAGAGCAGCGCGTGTCGGAGCGCGGGCATGATGCCGTTCCAGACGGCTCGCATGGGACGGGCTCTAAGTGGCGACACGGAATCTCTGCCAGTGCCCATCAGCGAGGACGCCCAGCAGCAGCAACAGCTCAGTGAAGGCTACTCGATGTCCGTCCAGGAAATAGGTGAGCGCCCGCCCGCCCGGCCGCACACTCAAAGCGGTCGTGCTCATGAAGACAAAAAAAGCAATGAAAAAATATAATCGCTCAGTGATGCGTTTTTGCGACTGGTTGCTATGCCCGACATGACAATGTTAGAAAGCTGATGGAGATTGCGTTTAGAGTTATTACTGGGTTTGCACTACCTGCTCGCCCGTAGCCGACATCCTTGACAAATGTTAAGACGTATTTACCCGGCCTATTTTACAACCGACCTTTACCTGCATAAACGCCCTAGTTTTCACTAGGAAATTAATAGGAAACCCCTCTTTACGTATCCTCTCTTGCCCTTCTGCAGTGCCTTTGCCCGAGGTGTGCACCTGGGTCATGCAAAGACGGGACTTGATCATCCAGCAGATGACGGAGGCTTGCCTCAACCAGATTCTGGACTGCCTCATGGCGCGCAACCTCATCATGGGGGAGGACTACGAGTATGTGGTTACGCAGCCAACGCGCACGGCCAAGGTTCGCCGTCTCTTGGACACCTACGCCCCCTCCTTGCCCACGCAAGAGCCCGTCGCCAGCATCATCGTGCAAAAGCTTTTCTTGAACAAGCAGATGGGACTCAAGCCCTTCCCCACTTTGCCCAGCTAGGATGGTGCACCTCCTTCAACAGACATTTTCCTCTGGACATTCCGACATGGCCGAGTGGTGGAGCGTTTGCCGCTTGTCACATGGATTTCGGTTGCCCTGGCTAAATCGCAAGCATGGTGAAGTATGGTAAAACATTTGTCATGACTGACATATGGGCAGGCCTGCATCTGGCAGTGGACTGACAGGGTACTAGATTATTATTGTTATTATTATGGTTGTTGATGTTCACACGGTTATAGCTGTTAATGCAATAACGTACAGTTACGGACACAGAATTAGCTTTTATGTCTGGTATTCAGTGACTTGTTCCAGCCCCTTATTAATGATTAAAAGTTGGGCTGTGAGAAATTGAACGATCACCTCATACATAACAAAGCAATAGTTTCACCATGTTCTTCTTTGCGATTCTTCGAAGCGCGATGGTTAAATTACAGTTTCCCATTTTCTTACACAGCCCCTTGCATTTTTATTGAACTCCGCAAGGTCTTTTGAGCTGCAGAGGTTGGGTAGTAGAGCACAGACAAGGCAGTGTTCCATAGTATGGTCTGCTTCTCCACATTCACAGGTGGTTGGGCCGGTCTTGTAGCCCCATCTGACCAAAGCATCTTTTGATCGTTCCGTTCTAGTTCTCAGGCGGTTGAGTGTCTTCCACTGAATCCATGGTGCATCTGAGCCAGGAGGGAAGTCTTCAGCAGGTGGGATTCCCATGCCAGTTGCAGGAGGGTCACTCTCAAGCTTTTCCGTCCAGAGCTGGAGTCTGGTTTCCCCTCGAGATGTTGTTAGGGGCTGCACATGGCTGAGAAAGCTTTTTCTTGGAGTGTTTGTATTTATAATTGGCGTGGGTTGAGACAACCATTCCCAGATATCGTTGGGAAAATACAAATGTGCCAGGTGGGACATGCATGCATGCAAGCAAGATGGGTGAGGTCCCGATTGTCAAAACAGCCATTGGTGTGGTCTCCACGAATCCGGCAACGAAAGGTTGTTAGGGCAGGTCTTTAAGAGCCCACGTCTACTGTCTAACAGAAGCGAGATCTGGCAGAACGTAAACAGCATTGGCATTGGCCTTGATGACATCTTGATCTTTGAACTTGTTGAATGTCTCCAGAAGATACCTTGTTTATGCCATTTATATTATTTATTGTGGAATCACCTTTAAACACTGTCTACCACTCCATCTTGCCAAGGATATATTTGAATGTAAAGATTTGAAAATATTGCCTGCGGGATCTTTGTTTGAAACTTAGAAGTAGTTTAAAATGGTTTTTTTATTCACCAGAATTGCATTTAATTCCTGATTAGATTTTAATATAACTTTTTGTGACCCTTTGCTAAACTGAAAATGCAATACTGTTTCAGAATAAATTTCTGCATTTAACTGATTTTTAAACACTAATCAAATGACCATCATATGGAATTCATTTGGTGATTGTTATAAGCAGGATTGGAATTTCTTATTTTGCTAATCTATTGTATTTAATTAACATCTTCTTTAAAACTAAATAATGAAACAGGAAATGGCATTTTAAAAAATTGAGGTTTTTGTAAGTTGCACCTCCCAAGTTTTTGTAATGTTTCACCAACTTTTTCAAAGATGCTTAACTATCTCTGAGAGGGCAATTTGCAGATTACAAGTTCTACAAGTTTACCAGTAATGTCTGTAGAATATTGGAAGCCATAATTCTCACATGTGCTAATTTCCTCGGCTCATTTAATGAAGTGTAATTTTGCCGCCCATTAGCGTGCACACATTTTCAGCATTTGGAGCTCACCAATCCTACTTTCACATTGTATGAATGTCGCAGGATCATGAGAGATGGCAGCAAATTGTGGAGGCCTTGATCGAGCAGAGGATTAACCATGGCTTAGGATTATTATGGTGTCAGTACGTTAAATAACAAGAATTGTGACAGGCTGCTAGTAAAAATAATTAGTGGGCCATTGCTGCCGAGTTTATACCTATTGTAATAATAATAATAAGAAATAATAATAGCATTTATATAGCGCCTTTCACCCGAGGATCACAAAGCGCTGCACAGGTCCGCGGAGAGAACGACAAATCAACAACGACAGAGATGGTGAACTGCTGCTGAGTGAGATGGTGGGAGTCCTTTCGATGTTTCTGTTGAATTTACCCTCACAATACGTGTATCGGATCGTGCATGTGAGAATATATTAGCTACAATCTTTGGACAGATGCATTTGTTTACAGAGTTCACTTTTGTAATTCTAACAATAAAATGCAAACGAGAGATGGTAAAATGAGGGAAAACGACTTGAATTGCAACCTCAAATAATTGAATCACTGGTGGAGGGGTGCAGTAGTAAAACAATGCGTTAGGATTAACACTTTTCAGCAGGCGATATATTTTGTATTGTTTTTACATGATCCCTTGCAGGAGTGTGGATGGGTAATGTAGAAAAATGTTGTGGTGCATAATAACCCTTTTGGATTGTTCAAAACAGTACTGCCGTGTTAAGTAGACGTTCGGATGGCGAGCGGGAGTGTGTTTTGGTCATTTTTTGCGCTCAGAATTTTTGTCACTAACGTGGCCTCGCCGTGACTCAGTATTTCAGTTTTACCAACATCCTCATAGTGTGCCCATGTATGGAATATACCCTCACTGATGAAACAATGCTGTTACAAATAATAAACGCAAGTTTGGATATCTGTCTCGTGTGTTGGTCACTTTTTTAACCAAGATAGTCTATTAAAATGTTTGCAATTTTGCAAGGAATATGGGGAAATTTAGGGTTGTAATGATGCATCGATTGTTTAATATTGATTCTTAAGGCTCATGGTAAATGCACCATATCTCATGTTCACTAGTTTTTCAATAACTGAAAATTAGTTTTTTACATTTATACATAATATTCCAATTCCACTTTAGAAAACACTTAATTTGAAATTTGATCTTCTTCTTTGCGATTCTGCGAAGCACGATGGTCAGCTTCTGGACATCGTTGTCTTTCAGCTCGGCCTCGAAGTGTTTGGTAGAATTCGCAGGCAATTCGATGAATTCATGGATACATTTATCAATTCCGAAAGATCACTACTGGAAGAGCAATACCGGGCTGGGAAGAGCGCTACCTTTTCCGGAAGATTATTTCCCCGTTCCGGAAGAGCTCTGTCAGCTAAGAAGACGCTTCCGGAAGACACGGGGAGAAAGCCTCCACATGTTTATACACAAGCGTGTGGAAGTTTACAACTCGCCTTTAAGGGTACACAACATTGGTTTTACGTTACATGCGAACATTGTTATGTATTTGTTGTGTTGGTATATTCGTGGGACACAGTCAACAACGTGTGTGACCCTGTCACCACGCCGTGCGTGGGGTTGAAACTTGACAGATGGCATGCGCCGAGAACTCGGTTTCGGAATGTGGAGTGTGAGAGTTATCGCGCCCGGCTAATGCGGTATCATTGTGATTCTGTACGTCTACACGTCGTGTAAACGAGGCATTCTAAATTGTCCTTTAAATATATATTTTTACAAAACTCACCAGGACAAGCGGTTTAGAAAATGGATGGATATAGTGTACTGTACTGTACTCAGGATTGGTGGCGCCGTGGTTAGCGCACTCCACCGAACTCAGTTTGAATCCCGGCCACGGCTAACGTTAGTGAGATGTTATATCTCAATGTGACTTGGTCCATTACCTTCATGTAACAACTCGCGCTGACTAGCGAGGTGAAGTATGGTCAAACATCCCCCGTGACGATACAGTGTGGGGAGGCTCTCATCCATCAGTGGATTGCAAAGGGGATGTAACCACGCCGTTAAATCACGTACAGCATAACAGTGTGTATGTTTCTCTGCATGTTTAGACACCCAGACCAGATGAACACCCTGGCAAGAAAACCTTGTGTTTTGCAATTTGAATAGCGCCATCATCTACAAAATATAATAGTTTTAAGGTCACCTGCATCTGGACATTTCAGCTTGGAATGAGCCTTAAGAATCATTGAGGATCTCCGAATTCCGTCATTCTCAAACGGTGGGTCGTGACCCATCAGTGGGCCACGAGCGCCACCTATCCATACCGAAATGGTCCTTGAGGTGCAAAAGGTTAAAAACCCCAGTCCTAGTTAAAGTGAGTAATTAATAATAATAGCATTTTATATAGCGCTTTTCACCCGAGGGTCACAAAGCGCTGCACAAGGGCCGCGAAGAGAACGGCATAATAATAATAATAGCATTTATATAGCGCCTTTCACCCGAGGGTCACAAAGCGCTGTCAACAACGAAAGAAAAAAACAACCAATAAGAACCAAAAGAACAAAAATTAAATGATTAAGGCTGCTTCGAATATACTGAAAGGTCGTGAAACTGGCAATCTTAAGAACGGCAAAAATCTGCCAGCGTCCCCTAAGATGGCCGTCGCTTCCTTAAAGACAAACACGGAGGGAGACAGGGAGGGAGGGTGAGCGACAGGGGGAGACATAGGGACAGCGTTCACTTCCATGCACTGCTAACTAGTTCACCTCCAGGAACAATTTGAGCATATTCTCATTTACGTTTTAATTGCCCATGTTTTCCCGGTTGTGCTGCATAGCTTTGATATGTTTTCTGGTTGGTTGTACCACGTGTCATTCGAGATGGTGTCCAACATTTCGCTCGACGTGCTGAGAGCTTCTTCAGAAACTGAATGTATCAGATCACGTTTTCGCTCAATTATTGTCAGCAACGTGAGCTGCTCCATTAAGTTCCAGAAGAAGCTTCCAGTACTTGGATAAAAACGTCGGACATCATGCCGAGTGACACGTATTACAACCCAAAAACACATGTTAGAACTGTTAATGAGTATGGGCACCTTTTTGTCAGTGTACAGATAATGTAAACAATATACAAGGTTTTACCTTTTCTGGCAATGAGACAAGTGTTAAGATCTTAAAACACCAAATGGACATATTTTTGCAATAAAAGGTAAAACCGTGTATATTGTTTACATGGGAGAGCTATTAACATCTTGCCGAAGAGCAGCTTGTGGACATAGGTGCCTGTTTTCAAAGCCCACTGATGATGGCGTGGATGCCGTCCCCCTCAGGCTGCCGATGGTGTGGTACGTGGGGGTGGATGTTGGCACGGCGAGCGTGCGTGCCGGCCTGGTCGACCGTAACGGCACAGTGCACGCGTGGGCTTCGGAGGAGATTCGCGTCCATCAACCCCACGCTGACCGCTACGAGCAAGACTCACAAGATGTGTGGCGGGCGTGTTGTCGCGTCGTCAGGGTAACCATTGCAGCTTGACATCTTCATCGTCAGCCGTAAGCTATGTGATTGGATCAAGGTCTCTCCAAGGCAGCGTCATCTCTCATGAAACAGCAATGCAACAATCCGTATAGCTTCTGCACCAGTGCATCCTTTGTTTCGCACTATCATTAAGTCTTGGTCATCAGTCATTATGTATATGTCTTACAGGCGTGTGCCCTAAAAATTACAGTTTAATGTATAACACGTTAAAAGAAAATATCAATAAATGTTGAAAACTCTCCACGACAGCTCCAAGTACAAGTGGAAAACTTACTTTTTTCTTGCCTAAGACACTGCTGTGAGAAGTGTGTGTTTAGTCACACTTTAGAAATACCCCTTCTTTTTCAATGATCCCTGTGATGACCATGTCTTACTTTGTGCAGCATCTTGAGATCCAATTATATTTGCACACTCTATAAATCGAATGTGAAGGCTCTTGTATATACCGGCTGTCCCAGGGTTGGTTGCTTGGTAAATCCTTTTGCAAATGTTTTTGTTAAATAATTTACATTTTTAAAGCGGCATTCACCCAAAGGACACAAAGCGCTGAGACTTGATATCGTCTGTACCAGGTGTAGGCTGCTTAATAATGAGTACTAATCTGAGCCAATGAAAAGAGCCATGGCTAAGGTCATATTGGTAGGGAGCCATCTTACCCCTATCAATAAATTAAGTAATCTGGTAAAAACACGTGGATAGGCATAAACACACATGAGTATGTGTGCCCTTCTTTGTTTCCCATGTTAGACAGTTCTGAATTAGCGCTGCTCAATCAATATTTATTTTCATTCATTCATTCATTCATTTTCAGAAACCGCTTAATCCTATACAGGGTCGTGGTGAGCCGGAGCCTATCCCGGCAGACACAGGGCGCAAGGCAGGGGAACACCAAGGATGGGACGCCAGTCCATCGCAGGGCGCCTGGGAAAATTTAGTCAGTACGCCAATTAACCTGGCAGCATGTCTTTGGACGGTGGGAGGAAACCGGAGTGCCCGGCGATTTATTTTTAATAACAAAATTCCCCGGAAAAATACACCACATCTTTGAGTCCTAATCGTCACATTTCATCAAATTGTGAGGATGGCAAATGTGGGGATTTGTCCTCCTGTGTGAATAATGACCCTTATGCAGACTTCCGATAAGGAAATCGGCATGGGCACTTTTCCATTCAGTTATTGTTGTTAATGTTACATGTAGCCTTTTAACAAAAGGTTAGCCATTTCATTTGAGGGTTTTAACACTAAAATGACTACCAGTCTAGTTTTTCTTGTTTATTTTATAATCTCTCCCTTCTCACATCCTCACCTTTTGCAGCAAGTGACCACAAATGTGGACGTGCATCAAGTACGTGCGATAGGTTTTGATGCCACATGCTCCCTGGTGGTTCTGGATGAAGACTTCAGCCCACTTCCAGTTAATGAAGAAGGTAATTGGCACCTTTATAATTAACTGACACTTTGAATTAGTTAGTGCCTAATAGACTTTTATGCACAGCACCTATTTTTTTAATCAAATAAAAGCTTCTGCAGATTTATATTAATTTTAGACCTAGCATACATGTATTCGTTGGCCATTCTTAATCTGTACTGATGGCAAATGTACCAAGTTAAATGTTATATATAAATATGACTATAAAACACGTTGTTACAGTATTGCACCAAGATGAATGAGAAAATTGAGTGTAAGGAAAACAGGAGGCCGAACACCTGTGCTCATTAATAATGACAATGGATGATGCTATAATAAGCCATTACATTACCTACAGCATTGATTGACAACATTAATGACAAAATACCCTGATGCCTTTTACACAGGGGAAAGGTGCCGTAATATTGTGATGTGGTGCGACCACCGTGCCATCGGTGAGGCGGACCAGATAAATTGCACACGACATTCGGCCTTGGTGTCACTTGGTGGAGTCATGTCTCCTGAGATGCAGCCCCCAAAACTGCTGTGGCTTAAACGGGTGAGACTAAATTGTGCTTTACACGAGCGCATGGATCTATGTGATGCATTGTTTACAACCACCTGCAGGTTGAGCATAATGGTTTCTACCTGCCGTTTAAGGACTTAAATAGACAACTCAAAAATGTAATATCTCTAAACTTGTATATACATACCTGGGATTTGTGTCCTGGACTGTGAAGCACAAGTTTGACGTTTCATTAATATGAACAAAAGTGAGACAGGGAAATATAGAATGTTGTTGACATTGTTGCTAAACCATACCCCATTCAAACTTAGGAGTGTCCTTGAGGCTCCATTTGTGTCTGCGGTGTCCGTGTGATGTTCTGATGCTAATGCATCATTGCAGTGATATCACTAGAACCTTGACAAAGCACCTGATTGTGATTATAAATTGTTTTGTAATTAACAAAGCTGCATATTTGTGTCAGACACCCTTGGGGACAGAACCTTGGTAAGTATGTGACAATATTGGAACGCTGTCTCTGTGGATTGTCAACGTATCAAAAGTTCAGCCATCATTCTTGGGTATTTTGCACAACAACATCACAGTTATGTATAATGTTTTAATTTAATTCCTTAGAATCTCCCAGACACGTGGAAGATGGCACGGCATTTTTTTGATCTCCCGGATTTCTTGACTTGGAAGGCAACAGGATCTCTGACAAGGTCATAATCATCACCATGTCGTCTGCTAACATGTTAAACAACAATTTCTTACAATGAGAATTGCTTTTGAAAGCTTTTCTTTCGGCATAGCTGTGTCGAGCGTTCCCCTTCTCTCCGTGACATTTCACTTCCCACGTTGGAGGCATCTTCAGGCGTTGTGAGTCTTAGCAATTATCATGCTTCGAACCATGATAACCTAATAATGTTTTATAATAAAGTAGTTAATTTAAACCGAGAGATAAACTGAGTTCATTTATACATTCCCCCCCCTGGCTGACAGTGTCATACTAACTACAGTACTGAAGGTGTACAACTCGACTGACGTTTTGCATCTCCTTCGAATATTAGCCACATTTGGAGATGCATTTGAAAAAATAATGGTGTCCATTAGAGGCCAGATCATTCAACTCATTATTCGGTGAATAATAACAAAAGGTTATGATGATAATGTAGGCTCCTTTACAGTTGGAATCATTCAGTGCACAAGTGAAAGCCGTTATGCACCAGCACACCATCCCAGTGATGCTGTTTGTTAATAGCCTTTCAGTGTGCCACTCTAAATGTAAAAAAAAACCCTACATTTTCTTGCAGCCAGCCAAGATAAGCTATAAGATTACTGGTTACTTTGTGCGTAGTAAACAGAGCAATGTCCCAAATATCACTGGAGAATATTGGCACACAAAGCGCCGTGTAAACTCGCGTGAATGTTGTAATTGAACTTGATAATGCATCACCATCCGCGCTTATGCACATAACACGTTTTACTTGGCTAAATTTACATTCAAACTGGATTTCGTACAGCATTGTAAAAAATGGAAGTCAGTGCACTCGGGTGCATAAAATGTTTCCGTTTCTCAATTGCAGATCGCTCTGCTGTGTGGTGTGCAAATGGACTTATAGCACGGACAGTGGATGGGATCAATCTTTCTGGGATGAGATTGGATTATCTGACATTTCCCAAGAAGGATATTCAAGAATAGGTGGGAGGCATGCACAATTACTACTCCCTCGAGTGCGCAAGAAAATATATTAGCACTGGCCTGCAGTCGTCCATCCATCTGTACGTGTTTGCATTGATCCATGCAGGTGTTGACTTCCTGGGACCTGGCCAGCCTCTGTTAGGGGGCCTCACCATACATGCAGCCGAAGAGCTGGGCCTTCGTACTGGCACTGCTGTGGGAGCTGCTCTCATAGATGCACATGCCGGCACTATCGGTGAGCGACTGCGCTGTGCTGCACATCTTTTAAATTTGCAGGGTGTGTCTGCAACAACAACAAACATAATTTAGATGGGATGAGCTTTTCACATATGCTATGATCCCAACCATATTAAAGGATTGTTTTAGCTGCACTGATTGTGATATAATGCCGATCTTGTGTAGTTAATTAAAAAACAAACTCGTAGAAGAAATTTGAGTTATTATTAACCGACAGAACCATACAGTTTAATTGGAATTTTCATTTGAGAGGCTGTCATTGTTTGTCTAGGTGTGATTGGAGGAGATGTCAGTGGGTTGGGCCTGGCCTGTGAAAACCAGCCAATCACAGCACGGTTATCAATGATTGGCGGGACATCAACCTGTCACATGGCTGTAAGTTTGGATTTAAATGTATATCACAAGTATTTAAATGGTATATGGTATGTCTTTTTAAATACAATTTGGATCTTTTACAATAACGTTAGCAAAATGTATTTAGAATAAATGTAAACTCTCTACAAAGCCACTGAATTAAACATTTCATTTTCGAGAACCTATTTCACGGCCATTAGTGTCAGTTGCACACTTGTCCGGTTATATGTGATTTAATAATGCTTGGATGGGTAACCACCATGCGCAAAACAATCGGCAAAATCAATTTCTGCCCTGTGCTTATAAGTTCCCACAACCTGTGCTGACCAGCATGCAAAAGTATGGTTACCAAAACGATAACACAGTGCGGGGAGGCCCTCATCCAGCATTGGGTTTACAAAGGGCTGTCCATGTACACAAGTAGAAGAGGTTTGTACCATCTAAAGTCTTGGTGACACGGTGCCGCCGCACAGTAAGAAGGCCCTGGGTTCGATTCCCGAATCGGGTACCTTTCTGTGTAGCATTTGAATGTTCTCCTTGAGTCCGCGTGGCTTTTTGCCAGGCACTTCGGTTTCCTCCCAAAGACCAATGACAAGCTGCCTAGGTTAATTGTCCCAACTAAATTGCCCCTGGTGCCCTGAGGTGTCATAACTTGCTTACCCCTCCCGGCTGGACAACTGTTAAAAAGAGCTACATAGCTCAAACGTTCCTTAAAGCTTACATAATAAAGACTGACTGACTCTTATTCTTATCCATCAGTATCTCCTCTTCTGTGCTGCTGTTCACACAGTTGAGCGACAAGGCGCTGTTCGTGGGTGGTGTGTGGGGCCCATACCTGTCCGTGGTGCTTCCCGGAGTTTGGCTCAGCGAGGGAGGACAGAGCTCCACAGGAAGCCTGGTGTGTAATCCATCCATCATTTACATTAGACAACCGTGACAGACTGATATTGACGATTGTGCGTTTGTGTTCTGGCATGCATGTGTATGCAAGCATCCTTGTTTGTGTGTGTATTTGCGAATGTCATGTACAGATTGAACACATAGTGACTGGTCATCCTGCATACAATGAGCTGAAGAAAATTGCTGATGCCAGGTGACAATTTCATCAAATTCCAGTTATGATTACATGTCTCATCAGATCAAAGTAAAAAAAAAACTGCCGTATCTTGACATCAACCCACGCACTTGTGCCATCATAACAAAATCCATACACCTTCCACCTATTAACTTTAATCCTTTTGTATTATACCAGTGGTCAGTCAACCTATGAATGCCTGAATCAACGAGTGGTTTCTATGGCAACCGAGGGAGCTGCACCTGCTACTTTGACTTCTGACCTCCACGTGTGGCCGGATTTCCATGGCAACCGATCCCCACTAGCCGACTCTTCCCGCAAGGGAATGGTACGGTTTTACGTTATTAAAATCTAAATTTCTGTGGAAGTCCTATGCAACTGTGAGCTTTGACCTCTACAGACTTCACACTGTGGAATCATTGTAGACAATAACTGTGGAATCGTTTTTTTTTACTCAGTAGTTTTCATTATTACAATATTCGAATGTTTTGGTAACTTACCTATTTTTCTACGACTGCGCAACCATCCTCTATGAAATGAGAGGAATTACATATCAGATTGAGTTAGTGTTTGTGTTTGGCAAAATGTAATCAGTTATCACTGATGCTCTAATTGGAGTCTACTTATAATTCAGGCTGATGCCCTTGCTGCTCTGATCACAAACCAGCGTGACTCATCATTGCATATCTAATTGTTCTATTCTTGAAACGACAACACCAGTGCATTTGCTAAACCTGGGGAAATCCCATCTTGTCTTGTACCTCCAGGTCATTGGTTTGGACTTGAGCCGAACGTGTGATAGCCTAGCGCGACTCTACTTGGCCACCCTGCAAGCTCTTGCTGTGAGTTGGTTGGAGCTACTCACCTTTCACGCGTTGGTTTTCCGATGTAGCTCTGGTATTACCGAGTGTTCTGCATGATGTCAAGCTGCATTAAAGTTCGTCAAAAAGCTCCCATCGCGTGGAGCGCATCGGACATCATGCCGAACAACACGGGGTATATCTGGAAAGCGCACTGAATGGCTATTCAGCATTGTAACCGCTAAAACCTACGCAGGAGCCACTCTGGTATTGTGAGATGATTTATGAATTATTTTCACACTGGCTTCTCGATTAGAACATTATCCATCCATCCATTTTCAGAAACCGCTTAATCCTATACAGGGTCGCGGTGAGCCGGAGCCTATCCCGGCAGACACAGGGCGCAAGGCAGGGGAACACCAAGGATGGGACGCCAGTCCATCGCAGGGCGTCTGGGGAAATTTAATCAGTACGCCAATTAACCTGGCAGCATGTCTTTGGACGGTGGGAGGAAACCGGAGTGCCCGGCGAAAACCCACGCGGACACGGGGAGAACATGCAAACTCCACACAGAAAGGCACCCCGAGCCGAGATTCGAACCCGGGACCTTCTTGCTGTGAGGCGGAAGCGCTACCCACTACGCCACCGTGCCGCCCCTATTAGAACATTACCTGGAATAATAATAATAATAATAGCATTTATATAGCGCCTTTCACCCGAGGGTCACAAAGCGCTGCACAAGGCTCTGGAGAGAACGACATGTCAACAACGACAGAGCACGGAAAATCAGCAAACACCCCCCGCCCCCCCACTTCTTCTTTGCGATTCTTCGAAGCACGATGGTCAGCCTCTGGACATCGTTGTCTTTCAGCTCGGCCTCGAAGTGTTTGGTAGAATTCGCAGGCAATACCAAGTATTACCTGACAGGGATCGCGACGTGAACGCTGCTACCTTGACATGTCAACAACGACAGAGAACGGAAAATCAGCAACAATTTTTTTTTGGGGTTTAATGAGACTGAATCTGTCACATGTACGTATTTTAACTTGAAACATATTCACTGTATTAAAGGCATTTTTGACAACATATAAAGAACTTACACACATGTTTATCTGGCTGACTAATCTTCCATACAATCTATTGGAGTAAATGACACTCGTGACAAAACACTTGACTTCTAAACCTGGTATTATTTTACATGAAGAGTAGAGCAAACCAAAAAAAGTGTACAATAGGGTAAATGCTTAAACGCGTATGTGTTACAAATATGATGAATGAACGACAGCATAACCTTGTTTCAAATAATAATAATGTAAAATGTCTGTGTCTTCCACCCATAGCTTGGAACACGCCACATTATTAATGTGATGACTCAATCAGGCCATGATCTGAGCACAATATTCATGTGTGGAGGGCTGAGCAAAAACTCATTGTACGTGCAGGCACATGCAGATGCCACGGGTAAGCCATTGTGCCCATACGCTGCTTGGACTGTCTCCATGAACACTTCTCTGAATGGGGTGATAGCCTGGGTAAACATGTGCACGGTGAACCCTCTCATTGTAATTGTGAATGGCAAAAAGTGGCAATCTCAGCTCTTGCACATGTTCAGGTCTCATTCGCGTAGTGCGTTGTCGTACTGTGATCACATTTATCCATTCAGATTATATTGTTTGTATAAGACTATATGGTTTGGGGCGCACAAACTGTATGGAGGTGACAAGAAGTCGTGAAAAGTACAATAAAATAGTGGAGGCCATTGACCAGCGGTGGGATATTAATGACTAAGAAAAAAAAGAAAGACTATATTTGGTTTTATCAGTAGAATGCACTGCTTGCAATCAGAATAGTGTTGAGTTAAAATTCCAGTCAGGGGCCGGCACAGCACCTGATCACTACCTAGCCTCCATAAAATTAGTACTACAGCACTTCTGCTATGAATATCCCACTGCCATACCAATGTGCAATTCCCACCTCGAGATCAGGGCTGAAAAGAGGAGATTAGCGGCACCTCATGATCAGTTGAGTGGGAAACGATTTTTCTTTTTGAGTTTATATAAAAACGCAACCACGGACCATTACCAGTTGAGATAGTGAATGAACAGAATTCAACAATATTACAGTTTGTGCTTGATGTGTTGGAAAGTTGTGCTTATGGTGCAGTGGTAACACTTGCGCCTCACGGAAAGAAAGTACTGGCCGAGGCAGTTCGAGTCCCGCCTCGGGCATTTTTCTGTGTGGAGTTTGTGTGTTCTCCCCCTGTCCTGCGTGGGTTTCCTCCGGGTTCTCCTCCCACATTCATTATTGTTATTGTTTCTGGCTGGCAGGTCTTCCTGTTGTGCTTCCAGCTGAGACTGAGGCTGTGGTGGTTGGGGCAGCCATCTTAGGAGCTTGCGCCTCTGGAGATTTTAAAACCATGCAGGCAAGGTTCATTTGTTTTTCTGTTAATTGTGAAATTACAAAAACAATCATCAACACTTGTGGCTCAGCCAGTTTTATCACAGGACTGACGACTATTAACTGACATGCATCATTTCAGGAGGCAATGCAGCACATGGTAAGGGTTGGCAAGGTGGTTCATCCAGACTCTGCCATAAAAAGGTAAGCTATTATACGTAATAAAAAGACTTGCGAGACGGAGCGCTCAACACGACTATCCCGAAAGAACAGCTTTGAAAATCAACCATCTTGTGCTGTTGTCAACTTATTTCAATCTGATATACATGAGTGCCTGACTTGTCATTAATATCATTAAACTATTGCTTTGGTGATGTGTGCAGCTTCTACGAGCGAAAGTACGAGGTGTTTATGCTCATGGGTCAAAATCAACTGGCGTATCGCACGCTTATGAGTGCCACGGATCACCATACCAACTCTTAACCAAGGACACATGAACTAAGATAGTAGTGGATTATTAATATATGCAATTGTGCCAAAGAACTTAACTCTTTCATTGATCTATTCAAATATGATTTAGATATCAATAGGAAAGGTACAACCGTTCAATTACTTGCTTACGTACCATTCTGGGTGAGGGCCTCCACTGGAGTGAGCGCTAGAGGGCTTAGAATTGGGTACAGCTGTCCTCTATGTTGCTTCTATTGACATCCATCCATTGTCAGAAACCGCTTAATCCTGTGCAGGGTCGTTGTTTCAGAATAACTTCGCCGACGAATACGGGAATGTAAATTGATTTAAAATGCATTGATTCGCAACGTTTTGAGAAATTGAAAGTGCCAGTTTTAGCAGCAAACACGACGATACACTATGCCACGGCTCCCTCTAGTGGGTACTCAAGCTTCAATATTTAAATCATTGCCATACTGCAGTACAGGGTTGCGGTGAGCTGGAGCCTATCCCGGCAGACACAGGGCGCAAGGCAGGGCTATACCCAGGGTGGGACGTCAGTCCATCACAGGGCATCGGGGGAAATTTAGTCAGGAGGCCAATTAACCTATGCAGTAGCGTGTCTTTGGACTGGGAGGAAACCGGAGTGCCCGGCGAAAAGCCACGTGGCACGGGGAGAACATGCAAACTCCACACAGAAAGGCACCCGAGCCGGGATTCAACCCTGTACAGGCGGATTAAGCGGTTTCTGATGATGGTACTGCAGTAGACCCTGTATACTGTACTGTACTACCCTCTCTAAATGCAATCTTCACAATGTTTGTTGATTACGGTACTTTTTAAATAAATAACAATTCTTAATAATAAATAATAATACAATTCATAACGCACAAATTGCACGCCACGTTATAGACGAGATACGGAGGGGTGAGGAAACCACAGAAAGGGGGAGCGTTAGCCAAGGCGGTAAGCTGGCGCCAACTCTCCAGGCACTGCTTCATATATATCATGATGGTATCAGCCAATTAATTAAAGAGTATTTTTTAATTGTGGCAGGATCAGAGAACCCGGAGAAACCCCACGCAGAATAGGGGGAGAATACACAGGCAGATTTTTCACTGAACCACCCTGCTGCCCAAATGATATATTTTTGGTTATGTTTTGGAACCTATTTAATATCCTTCAGCAAATTTTGACCAAATGATTACCACCACGAATGTATCCTAAATTTATATAGTTAAGTAAATGGTAAACATCTGTTTTGATTTACGTTTCACCTAACTTCGCATTTTACGCATCCCCAAGGTAAATAGAGGACTTGCCGTAAACGTTTTGCTCTGTATTCAATTTGAAATCACGTGGGTTACATTAAACACACTTAAATCTTTAATCCATGAAATTGTGTCCAGGTAATGTCTAACGTGGCATTTTAGATGCTTAGTAATGTCTGTATACCCTCTCACTGCTTATTTGAACACTACATTCAATCAGGTTTCTGAATTTCAGAACTTTTAAGTGGCAATACTGTCGAAATTAATATACAACATACTGATTTTTCTACAACTGTAATAAGACTTGTATGACGTGATTTTAATAAAGGTAATTGTAATGTACGCACTTTGAGTTTGTCTTTTCTTATCAACCGATTAATTTGTTGTTGGATCTATCCTTAATAAACCTGTAATAATAATAGCATTTTATATAGTGCCTTTCACCCGAGGATCACAAAGCGCTGCACAAGGGGTTAAGCGGGCCAGGTGTGGTGGCTGACTGCATTCGTTCCTTCCTCTGGCTTGGATTGTTGGAGCGGGTTATCGGTGCCGTGCCGAGATGTTGGCTCTCTCTCTCTCTTCCGATCTGCGTCTGCTCG
>JAZEWU010000022.1:3824353-3843899 GCA_036362915.1 Geotria australis
CCCCCCCCCCCCCCGTTGTTAAGTTTAATAAAGACATTAACAGGCCCAAAATGTGCACTGTTCCATCACAAGTACTGATGGGCAGGCGCTGTTGCTCAAATCGTGCGCAACTCTGCATGTGCCATGCCCCGCCTAAACATGTACGACTATCGGGCAGACAAGAATGATGACGTTACTTCTGAAATGTTAACCCTCGCTGATATAATGAGACGGTTGTGCGATGCAACGCTCACAAGGGGTTGTTGTATTAGGTGGACAGCGAGTGTTGAAATGGGAACTTGTTCCGTGGCGTTATGTCATGCTCGCCTTGAACAATGGTGAGACTTCGACGCGAGCAAGTGGCTGGTGTCAAAGTCACGGCAGCCCCAACCGACTTGCCCCAGGCTGGTCTTAGAATCCACAGTTCAGATGAAATCATCTTCCCAGCATGTATCATGCGAGCACAATCATATGCACTGTGGTTGGCTAATTGCATCAAAATTACTGCCGGCAGGATGATCGATTACTCGATAGCTGTGCACATCTACTCAGCAAGCAGCACGCATTCCTAGACCATGCAAATAGATGTGGCCCACAAATTGTTGTCGTTGCCGAGCCTAATTTTCTTGCATTTTATGCACACACATTTTACATGCATTACACCGTCATGTTTAAAACATTACCGCTGATGAGCACTTCTAAAGATCGCTCAACACCATACGATTGAAATTATGTGTTTATAAAGTGTTTATAAGCAACTGCATCTCAAGACTCTGCACAAACATAGTGGGACCTGCGTCATGGGAAAAGTAGGCATATTATACTTTTTTTGTAGAAAGACAAAAATACAGTTATGTGGCAGGAGGAGCAGAATCTCTTGAGCAGCAGTGGTGAGTTGAGTTCACCGTACAGATGTCCCACGGGAGGGGACGACCTGAGTTGGGCTCCAAGCCAAGGGGAAAATGAGTGGCAATCAAAGGCGTGGGAGCGACTTCATACGGGGTGGCATGTGAGACGCAGGGCTTTTAAAGAAACCCTCGGTTACTGGAGGGGCGCGGAACACTGGAAGGGAAGAATAGTAAGATGAGAGTGGAGAGGTAGGCAGGGGTGTCTCGTGCAATCCTGAAGCCAGTGAAGGTTTACTTATAGTTCATTGAATGTTTTATTGGGAGCCATTGGAGGGCTTAGCATATTGGGCTTATGTGGTGTTTTTACTGTGAGGGACTGGCGTCCCATCATGGGTATAGCCCTGCCTTGCGCCCTGTGTCTGCCGGGATAGCCTCAGGCTCAACGCAACCCTGTTCAGGATTAAGCGGTTTCTGACAATAATAATAGCGTTTTATATAGCGCCTTTCACCCGAGGGTGACAAAGCGCTGCACAAGGGCCGCGAAGAGAACGGCATGTCAGCAATGAAAAAAAACAATGAATGGTGTTTCTAGAGATGTGTAAATAAAATGTCTGGCTGTGACATGTTTCCAGGATATATGGCTTTTAAATTAGAACTGGGGTTTATAAACTGCCCCATGTTGAAGGTACGTCCAGCTGAGGAAAACGATGATGGTCATAAAGGTGAAGGCAGAATGTTATATACAGCAATGATCTGTGGTGAATAGGAAAAAAATACAATGAAAAATATTCATTGTCTGACATACTGCATTACAGACCGCATTTCTCATGGGTTTTCTTAATTGGATGCCACCTCAGCGGCAGGGTGGCACAGCGGTAACATCAGCACCTCAGAGATAAAGTCCTGCCCGAGGCAGTTCGATTCCCGCCTCGGGTGTCCTTCTGTGTGGAGCTCGTGTGTTCACAAGAACTCGTGATAAAAGTAAGTGATCATTGTGCCCTTTTAACTCCTGACATTTTAGCTCCAAATTACACGCCAAAAAAGTTAACTATTTTTAGAAACCCGTGAAATGATTATCTGTACCCTGAGGGCATTTCTTAAAGCCTGATACGCGGCACTAGCAGGATGTAACTTCAACGTTCAATGGGGTTACTTTCGACCCTATTGCTTTATCCGTTCAGTTCTTCTTCTTCTTTGCGATTCTTCGAAGCACTATGGTCAGCTTCTGGACATCGTTGTCTTTCAGCTCGGCCTCGATTCGTTCAGTTGATAGACTGGTTTGACCGCCAACTTGGTGTAGGGAATAAATGGTGGATACTGGTGTGATTTCTGTGCCTGTCTCCCTTCCATGACACGGATTAAACTCATAAACCCCACGCTGCAACCAGCTGTCTTCATGTAGCATCAAATATGTTTGATGATTTACCCTCTGTCTTGGATGCACATTCATACACATAGGAGTTTAAAAAGATCAAACGTTTTTCAGCGCAGCGTCGCGATATTCTTATCAGCGTTGTATGATTACAGTGGGACTGAAACAAAGCAACCCAGGGTGGGGAGTGTTATTGTTTTGTTCCTGCCCTCGAACATCTGTCTGCTCGATTCAATGCCAGGTGTTTGGTTGCCCAGAGAATAGTGAAAAATAGTGAGCAGAAGATGATCACTCGCTCGCTGGTTTATGTCTCACCTTCATTCTCTCCTCTTAACATGGTTACTCTTTATGAAGCATCAAATATGTATTTTAAAAAAAAATCTCTCTTGAGTGGACTTATGTTGTAAATTGGAGACTTGGCAAAGCAATTTTGTTTTCTCTCCTGCCTTTAAAGCCTTTGCTAGTCCCCAGGTGTTTCCCGGCCGCACTTTGAAAGAACCACCTCTTATCTGGCACTGCTTTGAAGGAAAAATATGGCACTAAACATTAATTTCACATCAGTTTATCTCTGGTTGAGAATGTATTCTTATCCTGCTTCACACTACACTTGCCTAAAGCAAAACGCATCCAGATCATAACCTATTTTTTTTCTTAAAAAAAAAAATATTGATTCATACTAAATGGATCATTTGGATACTTTGTACGTAAAAAAAATAATCATAATTGTTCCATGCACTTCAACATTTTAAACTGAACGTAAAAAGAAATAACATAACATACTTTTTTTTACTTTTCCAATTCTAAACTAGTGTGCAAATGTATTCAAAGCTGGAAAGTATTTCCCTTTTTTCCTATCATTTATTAAACAAAAAATAAATAATGAAACCGATGGCTCTTATTAATTGGCTGTTATGGCTGACTAGTAACATTGTCATGGGGAAGCGTCTCATGGTGGGTTGCACACTGCACTATAAACCCAGTCACCTGAGTTTGATGTCAACTACCGCGAACATCAACTGCGGGTAAAGAATGGATACATCATCCCTTTGGTTGACATTTTGTGAGGAGGTCCTGTTCAAAAATGGTGAAACAAACGGTTTTTTTTAGTAATTAATATTGCTAAATAATGTTTCAGAATGGGTCTTTTAGAAACCTTCATTATTATTTACACATTGTAATTGATATCAACAATAACAACCCAAGATATAAATAACAAGACATATTTTATGAAAAAATATTAACGTAGCTAACGCCTTCTTAAAACAGTCCTGGCTTTAGGCGATGCATGTGGATTGTATCGGTGCACATAACGGATAGGGCGTATGAGACATCACAACAATTCAGGTCGGCCTCGCTAAGGCTCATTCCCCTCACCGACTCAGAATAATAATAATAATAATGATCAGTGAAGTAGCGAGCAATGGGGTGCCCTCCCAGTCAATTAAGCTCACTCTGTTTGACTAAATGATTTTGCATAGTGGAGATTATAACACCTACATATTGAAATCATAATGCACACTTTAAAATATTGAACGCATCCCCAAAGTCACTTTGTATTTTAATGGGTTGAGTTTATTAACCGTAAAAAAAGTAATGTGCATTTTTATTGATTAAAGTTTTATGCGTACAATAAATTAAAACAGATGAAGTTCATTAAAAACAAACAATCAGCAATGTTGTTAACCTTGGCCCCGGCAATTTCCGGTATACAGGCATCCGGAGAAATTACGATAGGAGAAACTTATTTACTTAAAACCGAGCCTTGGCGCTCAAAGATTTTTTTTTCACGTGAATTTCTGATCCAAACACACACACCGCAGCAAACTCATTATACGCTGTTGTGGATGGAGCATTATGGGTGCAAGCAAATCTAAGCAGGTTCCTGATCTTTGACTCAACATATATGTATACAACGATATGCTTTAGTCCGTCTGTCTATTAGATTTTCAGTCCAATATTATCTAGCGGCATTTGTTTTAAGCGAACAAACACTGGGCCAGTTTCGACCTTCTGGGTCTCATGAGCGCAGTCGGCAGTATGGAATGGAAAGAAACTCACGGTCTCTCCAGCAGGACTGGTTACCTGTGCTTATGTTCATTCATTGTCAGAAACCGCTTAATCCTGTAAAAGGTTGCGCTGAGCTGGAGCCTATCCTGCCAGACACAGGGCGCAAGGCAGGGCTATACCATGGATGGGTATCCAGTCCATCATAGGGCCCCGGGTGCAATTTAGTCAGCAGCCCAATTAACCTATGCAGCAGCATGTCTTTGGACCGTGGGAGGAAACCGGAGTGCCTGGTAAAAACCCACACGGAGACGGGGAGAACATGCAAACTCCACATGGAAAGGCACCCTAAACAGGATACGAACCTGGGTCCTTCTTGCTGTGAGGTGGCAGCGCCACTCACCGTGCCACCGTTTACATATGAAACGCAACGAAAACAACGACTGTGTCTGGTTGAGCGTAACGTCCCCTCGTGTACCAACCATGCGGCTTTATTATAAACGATATAATTACCTTAACAGAAATCCACTTACACAAAATGTGTAGGAGTTGTCACTAAAACGTTTACGTGCCAATAAAGTGAAACTAAATTCACATGAGTTTCTCTTTGAGCTTATTTGAAGTGACAAAAATGAGACAGGTAACACAGCCTCAGGCTGTACAAATTACAAGCAACCACCTGGAGGCTCCTATGTTAACAGGACCGAAATAAATACGTGTTGCAAAAAAATTTACGAACGGGGTTAAGATGTAATTATGTCGGGGATATATATTTCACGGTGATGCCCGAGTAAAAAAATGTACTAATTTAATCAATGTCGTTATTACGCCTCAATTTGTTACGTCGCAGAAGCGTTTAGAGACGGCGAAGGCTTTAAATGATCGCCTTCATGCAGCAGTGGATTATCGAGGATGATGATGATAATTCCTTAACTATGACCAAACTGCCAAAAGCATTAATATTTTCACATGCAAAAAAAGCATCTGTTCTGTGGCCTGTCCGACCTTCCTTACCTTCAAATGAGAGGCAAACGCCTAACAGCAGTGACACACATGCACATTTCTAATTGCACACCGTGGTAAGTCCACGTGGGTTTTCGCGGAGTACTCTGGTGTCCTCCCACAGTCCGCAGACGTGCTACTGCCTAGGTTAATTGGCGTGACTAAATTGTCCCTCGTGCACTGCAATGGACTGGCGTCTCATCTTCTGATAGCCTTGCCTTGCGCCCTGTGCCTACCGGGATAGGGTCCAGCTAACCGCAACCCTGTGCAGAATTAAGCGGGTACAGATAATGAATGAGAAAAATAACACCGTGGCATGCTAAGCTATAATTGTACACCTTTGCCACTGTAAAAGGTTGCATAAATAAAACGTTAACTTAAGAAACACATTCATTTTAAATTGCCCCCATCAGTAAAGTGAATGGGACTTGTGACTCCATATCATAGGTAAATAATGGGGCAGGCGAAAGGAGAATTTGAGTAACAAGGGAGGGATGTATGACAATGATAGCCTGGCTTTACAGCTGAATTACAAGCTGGCCACTGTGTCCGCAGGGAACTCATTAACCACATCTTCCACGATTCCCTAAACACGACTCGTGTCATCGGGGAGTTGTGTTGATATGCAAACGAGGCGAGGGTGTGCTGCATAGTTGTTTCCTTTTGTATCCAGTGTTATCAAAACCCACCGTTTGTATTTATTGCTCATTAAATGCAGTAAACAAGTGTTGTGTGTGCGCTTATTAGCTATTTAATGAACGTATTATATTTATTTGGGGATATTTCACACGTACGCGTTCAGCTTGTTTACAAGCAGCGAAGGTGTGGTTTGTGATGCTAGAACAGGAGGTGTGTATTGCTTGTTGCTGCTTCAACGATGCCGGAGTCTTGTTTAAGTAATAACGCATAGCGAAATACGTTGCTGCTGTTACTAATCCCTATATTTTCAGTGCTCATGTTGTCACTCAGTCCTACGTCATTCCTCATCACTCCGTCTCCTCGTTGGTTGTCCGCGACACTGGCATGAACGTATGCTTTGAGATTAAAAATTGATTGCGGGAAGGGTGGCACAGTGTTAACATCTGTGCCTCACAGAATGAGAGTCCGGCCCGAGGCAGTTCAATTCCCACCTTGGGCGCATCCAGGTTCTCCAGTTTCCTCCCACAACTAAAAACACTCGTTAATTAATTGGCCGATAACATCATAATAATAATAATAATAGCATTTATAGAGCGCTTTTCACCCGAGGGTCACAAAGCACTGCACAGGGCTGCGGATATGAAGGAAAGCAGTGTCTGGCAGGGTGGCGCCGCCTGACCGCATGGCTGACTCTCCCCTCTCTGCGGTTTCCTCGCGCTCCATAGCCGTGTCTCGTCTATGATCAGGCGTAGAGTTTGCGCACGTTACACATTTTACTATTCTTATTATTAAAAGGTAAAGATACAGCCCGACAATTACTGGCTCACGCCACTGCTGGCGGAAGGGCCTTCACTCGAGTGAGCTCCGCGTTGGCGAGATGTATTGGAAGAGCTGGGAGTACCCACACTTTACCTCACCGCCGCAGCAATCTGCCAATCGACTAACTGTGGTGGTACCCATTTATCTTCCTGGGTGCACAGCGGCGGCGGTATTTAAGAAACTTTCACATCAATTCAACCGCCGCTCAAGGAGATCGAACCTGCGACCTCTGGATCATTATAATGCACATATATAGAAACGAGGCAGCCTCATTACACAGCGAGTGGTAATTAGCATCTTTTAGCTAATACGGGGAAGTTATTTAATTGTACCAGCTGAGCCTATCTCATCTGAAGACTTCAACGTGTGGAGCTGTGAAAGTGACAGGCAAGGCAACTTCAGATACTGAATAAAATACAGCAAAGTAACTGTGTAATTTCTAACTTACTCCGCGGAATTTCGTAGAAAAATGTTGTGTTATTATAGGTAGACTATATTTTTCCCAGAAAACAAAACGGAAAGTAAATACACATCTCATTTGAAGTACGAGACCAGTACTGGGACAGGGTCACAACAATATTAGACACCCTACGAACGACAGTTCACATTTCAAATACTTTGCATACAAATGTCATAACAGAGTAAATAACATATGTTAGGATAAATTACTTATTATATATGCAGGACATCGTGGGTCATGACAGCAATGTCATTATACGTGCAGTTCATTCACGAATCATTTGCTTTTAAAATATCTTGCTCTCGCGCTTCTAGGTCATTTTATATGGGTGCACTGCAGCATATTAATGTTGGTGTGATAGTTTCATCTGAAGATAGGGGAGCCCGCACCTTTTCCTGCCCATCTAATTGATTTTTTAAGGCAATTTTGCTGCCATAATTAAATAGAGCCAAGAGTAAGGTTGATGTCAAATGAAAAATAATTGCATTGTGTGCCATTCAAAAGAATAATTAAAATGATATTACGGTTCAATGAACTGTTAGTCACTTAGGTATTTTTTTAGATTTTTATGTATTCCAATTACATGAATTAAGAACCATATACTTCGAATGAAATTTAAATTCATTGATAATAATGTGCCAAACCTTTTTTTTTCATCGCCGTATTTTAATTTAGTAAACATGATACTGAACGTATCATAATACTGAACAGGCTGCTACATTACATTTCAGTTACAAAAGCGTGCATAAACAAAATCTTTGGATCAACAAATTCCACATTTTAATTTACACATTAACATTGCATTTAGTTACTTATATAAAAAATATTCTGACAATGATGAGTAAATGACTAATTGATTTACTTTGTTTACTTATTTTTTTACTTGCGGATAATAACATACAGCCCTTTTTCAGTGCACTGCTGTGCATGAAGAGGCCATCTCACAGCTCATTGGTCAGTCCGGGTTGATGAATGGGCACCCAGAATTGGTAGCCATTGCTAGGAATCTAACTCGGATCTCAGATTCTACGTGTTGGTGACGTTATTTTTTACATTATTGGTTAATGCATTACTGGTTAAACACCTTGCCAAATCACCCTTGTGGCAATGCATTTCAAAAAATTTAATTCTTCCTCAGTGATTCACATCCTGTATTGAAATGCCAAGATGAAGCAATCACATTCGCTTAGGTCAGTCACATTCGTTATCGGGCTTCTTTATAAATGAAGAGCACCTTGGAAGTACGTGGAAGTAATTTACCTTTCCACTTCACCATCCTTGAAATGCCCAAATGATTCCCTTATTTTCTCTTTCTACAGCTCAACTGAAGTGCGCGCACAGTGTTGTAGTGGTACGGACTAACCAAGCGTGCCCAGTGGAGTCTGGGGAAAGTTCAAGCCAGTGACAGTGACACGTTTGTAAAGACAAAGGGAATGGAGCATGACGTAGATTCACACTCGCATTGTGTTATTTTTAACAAAGCAACCCCTGGCAGGGGCAACAGTGAAGCAGTGATTAGCGTGGCGCGCTATGTATGAACCCAGTGACATGGGTTACATTCACGGTCACGCTTGCCATCAGTGGGCAGCACGGTGGCGCAGCGAGTAGCGCTGCCGTCTCGCAGCAAGAAGGATCCCGGGTTCGAATCCCGGCTCTGGTGCCTTTCTGTGTGGAGTTTGCATGTTCTCCCTGTGTCCGCGTGGGTTTTCGTTCGGCACTCCGGTTTCCTCCCACAGTTCAAATATATGCTGCCACATAGGTTATTTGGCTTGCGGACTACATTGCCCCCGGTGCCCTATGATGGATTGGCGTCCCATCAGGGGCATATCCCTACCTTTCGCCCTGTGTCTGCCAATCTGAAATTGCACCCTCAGTCTGTGTCGAGTCATGTAACCAATGCTACACGTGATACAGTATATATTTTTACCCCAGATAAAATTACTTCAGTGATTGCAAACTTTGATCATAAAACGCCTGAACGCGACAACACCGTTGGTGATAGATAGATAGATGTTTATTATTTAATTTCACCCTTACGGATGACAGTTTACAAACGAGTCATTACTTATTGCTTGGTAATTTATTTTTTTAGAAACCACAGCTTTAACAAAAAAAAACTCATCTATCACCTTCCGACCCTACATCTCGTTCATCCGGTCCGGCCGCTCCAAACCAATTTCAAAAACACCTTCCGTCACGTGTGTGCCTGATAACGTCCTTAATTGTGGTGGAACCCGTGAGGCCAGCTATGTGTATGTGGTGAGAGGTTGGGCGGGTGGTGGTCATCTCGTATATATATATTTAGAAATGTATAGTGTGGGGTGGTGGGAGGGGTCCTGTATATTGGCGAGGTGCATCGGTGAGCCGCTTGCGAGAAGGGCGAGGGGGGCATGGGTCGATGGGGGCCTGGCGGGCACGCGTGGGCCGTTTTTAGCAGCGTGGCTGGAAGCGTGGCAAGAGTGATGTCATGATGGATTAGGTGACCGTCTGCAGCAGGGGCGCTGTATCTATCCCCCGCACGGCATCGCCTCATAAATAATGGAAGGCAGCCCGTTATCGGCCCTCCACCCCACCTCCTCCTCCGCCTGTGGCAAAAGGATGACAGCGCACGCGGCGCGGGCAGCGGGCGGGACACCGAGGCGGACAGACGCTCCCGAGCGCCTGCTCGCGAACCACGTGCCCAAAGTGATGGTTTAGAGAACGCGGGGAAAGATACACAATGCGTATGCACCCGAAAGCAACATCTCCAGAAGCGAGATGCAGCAATGACCTAATTCGTTGAAATAATTACGTTCAACAGGGCAGATTTTCAAATTTGAGATTGATGCGTTTATTCTCTGTTTGGCAGCTTCTCTGCTCCACGTGCCAGGGATTTTTTTTTTTCATTTAAGAATTTATACGTAACAAATATCTCGTAATTTGTCAAGCGGTATGCTATGTCGCTTTTTATTTAATGAACGCAACGTTTTTATAGAGCTGGTTACAAGGACATGTGTGGCTTGAAAATTGTTTACAATCAAGGCACTCGTTATTGGTGGAATAAAACAGAATATGAGAACAAATGCGTGTGTTCAGAGGCAACGTAATTTAACCGTAAATATTTTAGATATTTTTTATACATTGCCAATTGTTTTGAGTCGGCATATGATTTATTTTATCTTCAATAGTACACACAGAATATAGCGTCCGCACATGCAAACCAAAACTCCTGTTTAAATTCGTCTCGCATGGCTGAGCTTCAGGGAACAGAATGTTCTCTTAATAACTGATCTAAGACTATTGGCAAAGTGATTGCCAGACGTTAACACCAGTACTTTCTACGCTCTTTGAAGTTGACATAAAAACAACCGTGGGCACATCGTGTTCACAGCGCTTGTAAAAAAAAAAGGTGACTCATGGGCCAAGTTGATGTGAAAATTATCGGAGCATAAGCTTGAGTTCATTAGCCGCCGTGTGATTAATCCAGGCATGCAGATTGGATGACCTCTTGTGTATTTACCTACACAAAACAGACATAATTGCAATGTCTCGTCTAACTCTAATTACCTCTGTGTCCACATAATTGCTGTCAGTTTGGGGTTTTTTCAAATGTGCATTATTGTTGTAAAAAAATGTGGCGTTACAGCGTGCGTAATACAGTGATCTATTTATGCGCACGCCATGAAAACAGTAGCGAGACGTTGTGGAGAAAATGACATTTTATTCCAAAGCCTCTACACATCTCCCATCAATAATAATAATAATAGCATTTTATATAGCGCCTTTCACCCGAGGGTCACAAAGCGCTGAACAAGGGCCGCGAAGAGAACGGCATGTCAACAACGACAGAAAAAACAACCAATAAAAACCAAAGCAACAAAAAATAAATGAATGTATATCGATAGAGGTCTTAACGGCTCGATGCATGATAATTACTCAAGAGCTGCGTGGCGTACACTCTGCTATCCCGAAAGAGCAACTCTAGAGTGATTTTCAAAAGTTTACTACTCTCCCGATACAATTTAGCTAAAATAGCCGGTTGGTGATTTTCTTACAGCATTCGACGTTGCATAATCTGGGGTCATTGATACCTCGTCGTTTAATCGCATAGACGCACGCAGTCCTTGAGATCACCGTAAAAAAACAACCCAGTGGGGTTATGTTGGGTCAATGTGGGGACGACACAATCGCTCCACGTTAGCCCAGTGCATCTCACAAGTCACTTGTAACCAATCAGGTACTACACGAGACCACGGTCATTAGACATCATTGGGGGAATCTGCACGTGTATTTTATGCAGGACGGTTACTGTAGAGATGTTACACATTACACAATACAATTTGAAATTGCGAATCATCTTGAAGCATGCGCATCTCAAGTGCCCGTACCATAACAGGGATAAATGAGTGTAGCACCGTATGGAATGTGTCCAAGAGGACACCCACCAGGGAGATTAAGTGATGGAGTCGGCCCCTTCAAGGTGAATGGTTACATCAGAAAAACATAAGAGAGGGTCATGACTTGGGGAGGCCTCCGTCCATCAGTGATTGACCGTAGCGCATGATAATGATGAAGACCAATTTTGGCCGATATATACGTAAGAGGAAAAATGATGAAAATACAGCAAATAAGACGCGTATGGTCTTGTTAAACCTTTCTACTGATGTAGGTTTTCAGAACGCCTGAAGATGCCTCCAACGAGGTAGGCAAAACATCATTAAGGATAGAGGTGGAGCGCTCAATATGGCTATCCTCAAAAGAACAGCAATTATTTAAAAACCTTTGTCAATATTGCTTCATGACGAATGCCTGAGGGGTACACAAGACCGGTTCATATCACTGGCCTCTTTTAGCCATGACTGTGAATCAAACTCAGGCCATTGTTTATAGTGCAGCGTGCCAAAGACTGAGCCACTGCTCTCCTCCAGGTAATTAACTGGTTATAATCCCATTTGTATCCAATCTGGGGGAGGAAACATTTCAAGCAGAGACTCTGAGGGCGGGAGTTATGGACAGCGAGGGCAGAAGGGACCTCCCACAGAGTGTAGGTTTATGTGTGGATGAAAATGGAATGGGAGGGTTACTGGAATGTTGTGAACGGGGAGGAAAACAGGAGGAGACGAGGCCAGGAAGATATAGAGGGGCCAAGACCTTGGAGGATCTTCAAAATGACATGGGCAATTGTATAGTGGATTTATAGCCAGACTAACTGTCAATGGGTGACCCAGACAATTGGGGTAACATGGCATTTTAATGGTATAAAAAAGCTAAAGGTTGCAGTGCTACAATTTCTCGCTCACACCGCTGCTAGAAAAATGCCCTTCACTGAAGAGAGAAGGCTCTAGAGTGCCCATCCAGATTATGTGTTTGGACTTTTCTATTCCACGCTGGCCAGATGTCTTGGAAGCGATTGAGAATACCCACGCCTTACCCCCCACTACACACGGCTTAGGCGAGGATTTTATTCGCGCCACTATTCCAACTGCCGTTCCGGACTGATTGAACCAGCGACCTCTGGATTCCAATGTGTGGTCACAATCTTCCAGGACAGCATCCCTGTCAAACTGTAGCACATTATATAACTCCATCTTAGGGGACGCTGGCAGATTTTTGTCTCTCTTAAGATTGCCAGTTTCACGACCTTTCGGTGTATTCGAAGCAGCCTTAATTACTTTTATTGTTGCTTTGGTTTTTATTAGTTTTTTTTCTGTCGTTGTGCAGCGCTTTGTGACCCTCGAGTGAAAAGCGCTCTATAAAATGCTATTATTATTACATGTAAGCAGCAATTTTAGTCTTGATACATGGGTGTGCTACCACGGTGTAATGGCTAGAATACTTCCATCCATCCATTGTGAGAAACCGCTTAATCCTGCAGAGGGTCGGGGTGTGCCGGAGCCTATCCCGGCATACACAGGGCGCAATGCAGGGCTATACCCAGGATGGGACGCCAGTCCCATCGCAGGGCACGGCTAGAATACTACTCTCACCCCTTCCAAGGCCTCTGGCTACTGTGGGCGAGAAGGCCCAAAAGTAAGCTGTAGAGGGGCTCTGCAGAGCTCCCATCTCGTCCGCGGCCCTTCACCCAGCAGCGGCGTGAGCATCGAACTGCAAGGGATGCGCAGGACGACGTTGGAGCTTTGGACAGATTTTGGCCGAGGAGGAATTTCTCGGGGTTGCCGCGCGCTCCCTGCGCGTCCAATCGTGTGAGGGGCGAAGCGAAATGCTCCACTTGGCTGAGTTCGCAGAACGTGCGGGATGAGACGGAGCGCGCACATTTGCTCGTTACGATTTGGCAGCATCGCAGCACGAGCTGACACCTTACCTGCCCTAGGTTATGCCAGAAACTGCTTCCAAAGTAAATAGGGATGCTTTGTCAGCGCCTTTCCGCCCCTCTCCCCTCCGTTCGCATGTTATGCGTTGTGTCTGTTGATTTCGATTATTTCTCTTACTCGGTTTTCTTTACACATCCGTACATAATTGCATACATTGCATAATACACATGGCACAATCGCTGATTCAACAAATGTAATGTACTGTGCGAAGGAAAATGTATTAGCTTAAAGGAAAGGATGGCCAACCTTTAGCTCGCGAGATTTCAAGGTCAGTATTTTTGCATTGGCAATTGTTCAGCGCAACAGATTTGAACGAGAATGCACTGTTAGCACTCATTAGAGTTGCTCAGCCAAACATTTAGACCTTTGACTATTCATTTATTCGTTGTGAGAAACCGCTTCGTCCTGTACAGGATTGCGGTGAGCCAGGGCCTATCCCGACACACAGGCCCCACCTTTGACTTTTATAGATGCAAAAGGGTTAGCATGCCTTTAAATATTGTAGACCTTCCTATATACTGCATCAAATAATTAACACCGAATGCATGCTGTTAACCGACAATCATATTCAGCGCTACCATTCCGCGTGGACTAAAGCGCGAGTACTGCCATCTCTTTAAAAAGGTCTGACCATTATGAAAGAGTAGACCAACTTCGTTTTGTATTGACTCTAGAGCTCACTGTAGTGGAGGTCCTTTTGCCAACAGTGGCGTGAGCAAGACATTGCAAGTATGCACTAAAAAAAATTACATTCCCACTATGAGCTAATCCTATTACCTAAATCTCCGAAAAGGCAAGTTGTGGTGAAGTGACCACCAACTCTGGCTTTCGTTATTATGTCAAATTCTACATTATCAGTGTCCGTCTGTTTCGATTCGAAAAGCCAGCTTTTATGATCGATCACCAGCAATCAAGCGCGGCTACATCTCTGCCGGTGGCGGTTGCTGCGGCATCGTGTGACCGCATGGCTATCCCCAAGAGACCCAAGGCTGCATGTGGCCTGGCAAGAAGTCCAAAGCCTACAGTCATTGTTAGACCTTGGTGGTGAGCGATGGTTCCTGACACATTTGCTCCTGCAGATGACCATTGGCTCAACTAGTGAGAGCTTCCGCATACAATACTTATGAGTGATGGTTGCTCTTCAAGAGCTGCTCTTTTAGAGATAGCCGTGTCGAGGGTTCTCCCTCTCTCCCCCACGCCGTTTCGCCTCCCACGTTGGAAGCATCATTTTGAAGCATAATTTGTTGGCAAAGCGGTCACATCCGGCGCCTCACAGAAGATCCTGCCCACGGTTCAATGCCTGCCTTGGGCGCCTTTTTGTGTGGAGTTTGCGTGTTGTCCCCCTGTTCTGTGTCTGCTTCCTCCGGGTACTCCGATTTTCTCCCAGAAGTAAAAAACACATTAATTGGCCGATACCATCATAATATATGGGACGCAGTATCGGGCAAATGTTGGCTGCATGGCTGCCTTTCCCTCCGGCTCTCTGCGGTTTCCTCGCGCCTCTGTACCCATATCTCGTCCATGACCGGGCGTGGAATTTTCCCACGTTACAAATTGTATTATTTTTACTCCTATTATTTGAACATCGTTTCTCTAATATTAATGCATCTCAACTTTAGCATCGCACGCTGCTTGGAACGTCAGGGATTGTGACTGCTCAGGTGAAAGCCTTGTGGCTGATGGTTATTCCTCTATCCCCACCACAGTTTGAGATGCGTGCACTGTTTACCTCTGCAGAGTGGATTGTGCCCTTCCCTAACATTCGGTTGCCCTACGGCCGCTCATTCAAAATGGAATTCTCTCCGCACAGCGCTGCATGGGAGTCTTTAGACGTCAAGGAGGCACTGCTTATTTATTTCACTCATCCACCCCGGAGCTTGAACCCAAAAATCTCGGCAATGCTGCCTCAGTACCCTGACATGCCGCATTAAGCCCCCCTAAGCGAACCTGCCACCTCGCCCACCATTTTTAATAACGTTTCTCCGTGTCTGCAGTTTTTTGGGTGAGGCCAGGCGAGCGAGACAGCCTCGAGCTGCCTCCGCAAGGTGACGCAGAGGCCAGAGTGGCCGAGTGAGGGCTTGCGCTGAAAAGACGTAAATTTACAACGGGACAAAACGCAGGACGACGCTCCCATTTAACACAGCGACGTTGTGCAAGCTCAACAGTGTTGCACCACCCTCTCTGCCTGTCTGTGCAGTGGTATGTCCCCCCCACCCCCCGTCATATTTGTGGGTTTTCTCTTGGACAATTGTGGGGAGCGCTGGCGCAGCTGTTAGCGTGCCGCGCTATGCACCCAGCGACCGTAGTTCAAATCCTATTCATGGACAACACCAGTGACGGTTTACTGAACCGGTTTCGACTCAGCCTCATATTGGTGGGTTTTATCTGGGACACTCGTGCGACGCTCATCTGATCTGCAAAAACATATTTGGTAATTGGATAAAACGTCTTAAGAAGGGCTCTTGCTTGTTTAAGTTTCATCATCAGAAACAGCTTAATCCTGTATAGGGTCGCAGTGAGCCGGAGCCTATCCCGGCAGACACAGGGTGCAAGGCAGGGCTATACTCAGGATTGGACGCCAGTCCATCAGTGTTTTAAAGCTAACGTGGGTGCATAGATCATCCATCCATTTTCTAAACCGCTTGTCCTGGTGAGGGTCGCGGTAGCAGCAGTCCAAGGAGAGTGGACCAGATTATAATTGTTGTAAATAAAAGATGTGGCCTTTTGGTTAATTTGGTTTTCGTATATGTACATGTGCTCAATCATGGGCCTTTGTTGCATAAGTTTATCATACAAAGTAATTAATCATTTACACCTCGTTGTCAACGAACTGCTGGTTGAAGGTCTTCCCATGCCATGTCGGCTATGGTGGTTTTTTGACCATGCTCAGCCTCAAATGTGTAACTGTCAAGCTGTGTAAACATCGCAACTCGGGAGACAAATGCGACAGAGCGTGTTGCTAGCCACCCACCCTTCGTGTGCCGTGCTGACCTTATGTACTCCCTAACAGCACTTGGCCCTCCATGGTGTTAAGGCTATACGGGGTATTTTTCTATTGACCATATCGCACCGCACAGTTAGCTGTGGCTCAGAATTGAACTTAGGAAATCGGGTTCGTTGTAGAGTGTTTGAACCACCGCTGCTCCATATATTTAGTGTGGTATGTATGGCGTACTATACTTATGTTTTCACGTGAAAATCGTCTTAAGAATCTCTGGTGCCTATCCATCAACGAAACAGCTGAATGACAAGTAATACAGTGTAGTAAATGGCCTGAAAAGCAAATAGGAAAGTGGCAGTAAATAGTTCATTGAATAATTTACTCGCTTCCTTATACTCATCAGCTTCGCTGAAAAGCAATACTGTGCAGCGTACCAGGGCTATGATTTGCAGGGTCACCCTTGGGCAGTGCCATAGGTAATAGAGGGAGCACCTGTGTATTTCTTCATTTGTGAACCGTGGGGCTGTGGGCATGGCTGCAAATCCGATGTGGATTTTTTTTTTCACGAACATAATGAGCTCTCAGAGTAGATGCCTTAATGTGCGCTCGTCAAGCTGAGATTTATAATACAATTTGAATTTATATGGTGCCTAAATGCGACCACATCTCAAGACGCTGTACAAATACATTAGGAAGATTTTTTTTCTAGAGGGAGGCAGTCCGTCACAGTCCGAGGAAGAAATGTAGATCTTGAGCTTGGAGTTTGAATAGGGAGCCAATAGCACAGATTGCAGAGGGAAGGGAATCCGACTCTTTGGGAAAAACAGAGGTGAATTGACGACCGCCCATTGGGTGAAGGGTGCCATGTGATGGACTGGGGTCCCATCCTGGGTATAGCCCTGCCTTGCACCCTGTGTCTGCCGGGTTAGGCTCCAGATCACCGCGACCTTGTACAGGATTAAGCGGTTTCTGATAATGGATGGATAGATGGATTGGGTGAAGGTTTATTGAGGCCTTCGATGGTTGATACAGTGGGACGGTTAGGCGAACAGTAGCGCTAATTTACACATAATTTTCTATCATCGTTCAAGTACTAGATTGGCATGTGAATATACCGATGTAACTTGAGCTACACGTGCTTTTAATCCATCCGTTAAAATACTCGTGCATGCGTGTTTTATCTTCGTATATAGGTTTGTTTAAAAGCTAGATAGTCTTGAGCTTGGGGAAATATTACCTGTCGTGGTTGATTGATTTGCCCACAAGCATAGCACATCATTATGCCATTCTTTTGAAGGGTGTCAAAAGATGTTTAAACGCCTGGAATGGGCAATCTGGCACAACTTCCCACTTGTAACGCAGCCAACACAGCTCTGGGTTGATTCGTAGGGCCATGATTTTTATATATATTTTTTAATATATATTTTATTAGACTGAAAAACCTCAGGCTAGGAGGCAAGTGTCCCACCTCTGTGCCTAGTCTGGTGGCCCTAACTGTTATATAGTGAATTTATAAAAAAAAGGCAGAGGAGGAGAAACACATTTTTCTTAATGAGATTTTTCTAAAGCATTGGGTTAAGCAATAACATTTTATATAACACTACCCAGTAATATTATGGGCCTAGACAATCGTGCTAAACCTGTGCAGCAATTACAGTCTTTAATGCATTTTCTGACTGAGAATCCTGCTGTCATTGCCTGGTTTTAGTGCTCAATTTTTTTCGCCCATTTAAAAAGGATTAAGCATTTATATGTGGAGGAAGAAAATTACTTGAAAGTTTGCTGCACTATTTTTTACAACACTGCGCTGCCTCAGAATCGTTTCTTATTAAAACCTAAATATCGTCCCCTATGTGCTTTCGGGTTGTACTGTCTGTTGTTATAACTCCCAAATTACATTGGAGAGCGATACAGCACAATGGCTAAAACCTACGTGATAAACCTTCACATTAATGTGACGCTCAAGTTGGAATAAATTGTGCCAGCAACGTTTTGCAATTTCACTTTTAGTATTAATACATTTATTTAGCAATACTTTGAATCAATGAAGGGTTTATCTGGTACTCAATAGCTACTCAGTTAAATATTCATGGCGATGTGAAAGCTTATCATCAGAAAACATTTGAATGTTTTAACTCTCATCAGGCCCCATGGTATTAATTGCAGTCTCCAACCCTTACTTTCTGACCTCTTTGTTTGTGCGCTATGAAGAAAGACCACTGCCTGAAACGTCGCTGATTATATCTTTATTTTTACAAAGAGTATGAGGTTGTTGTTTTGTTAACCGTGGTTGTGCACCACTGCCGACACAGCGTTGCCAAATAAGCTGTTTCTCAAAAATATGGGTCACAACAACGAAAACAAACGTTACAAAAATAATAAAATTGCCTTATTCTTAAGGCCATGATCCTTCCCCCCCATCCTGGACTTTCTCACGTAGCTTAGGAAGTCACATGTTTCCATGTGTGTCCTTCACCCCAGCGCAAACGGACTTCCCACCCGGCCCAACCTTCATTGCCACCCCAACCCCTTTCCTACTCCACCCATTTTCCCAAATTCCTTTCCTCTCCACCCCTCTTTTCCATTCTAAATCCCACTGTTCCCTTAATACCTTACAGTTACACAGTGTGTGCAAAAAGGTGTCTATAATTGCGAAGTGTCCCCAACACGGATTGCATGCCGAGACGGCACCACCATTCTTGAGCACATTCTGTGCACAGCCTTATGATGGGCAAAAGTTCAAAGCAATCCAGATTCTGGCATTTTTAATGGAGGCAGCAGAAGCTCAACACGGCAAACCGCATACTGGTTTAATCCTTAATAGGACTCATCAGTTCAATAGACATTTTCCTTCTGCTAAAAATAATGCAATTTGTAACACGCACATCGGTTCTGCTGCTGGTCAAGGATGAGAAGCAGACAGAGCGGCGTGGAGATCAGTGTGGGTTGGCGTAAGTGAAAAAGCACTGCTTTCAAGTTGGAGGTTGCTGTGGTCTGTCGCATGTGAACAGGGGAGGGCTATTCCAGGTTGTTCTGCACATGCACATTTTTCCATTGCCCATCAGGGCTGTGCTCAGAGATTTCCAAAGGGCAGTCATCAGGGTGGTGACTGCCCTTTGGAGATTTGTGTGTGATGGTCAGCATTAGGTACAAACCAACAGTTACATCCCG